>JAKZAP010000006.1:24354820-24647043 GCA_023053575.1 Branchinecta lynchi | reverse complement strand
CACCTTTTTGACGAATTGTTGTTTTACTGTATTTTATCACGATCAGAATGTCAAAATGACGATATGTATTGTCATCAATGGTAAGGCATGTAAATTTAAGATTGCGTACGATGGGGTACCGCATTTAGGGGGACCCTAAAATCGATTGACGCGAGGTATTAAAGCTACAGACTAACTTGATTTTGGGACTTTCGCATACCCCCTTGCAGGGTCTCTCGTGCCCCCTTTGGGTAGGCGTACCACCGGTTGGGACCCACTGTTCTAGTGAACATGGACCCACGTACAGTCAGTTAACTGGATTATGTCAAGTCCAGAAATGCCAACAAAATCCGTACGGGCTAAAGACAGGACTCAAAAAACGTTCGAAACTCACCGGGACGCCCCAAAATCAAGCACTTGACCCTGAGAGGTCATCCGGAACATACTCAACAGTGAGATGCACTCATCTGCAGGGCTTCCTTGGATCCTAAAATGTGTGTTTGGCCTTCAGTGAGATGCACTCATCTGCAGGGCTTCCTTGGATCCTAAAATGTGTGTTTGGGCCTTCAGTGGCTTTGCTTCTTTTATATACTCGACCAAAGAGGATACCAAGCACCAAGTCCACCAAGTTCGGCGTCCAAGATGCCATTCGATCACTAGAGAAAACGTTAGCTTCTCGATAATATTTTTCAAGAATTTTGTAGGCTCAACTCGAAATTATGTCAAAATTTTCTGTATTCATATGCTGTTTTCTTTATTACTTTTTACTCGACCGAGGAGGATCCCAAGCACCAAAGTCCACCAACTTCGGCGTCCAAGATGCCATTCGATCACCAGAGAAAACGTTAGCTTCTCGATAATATTTTTCAAGAATTTTGTAGGCTCAAGTTGAAATCATGTCAAATTTTCTGTATTCATATGCTGTTTTCTTTATTACTTTTTACTTCACTGTCATATTATACATTTGACGGGTTAACAATAAAATATACATATATATACAGCCTTCTAAAAGACGATCAGCATGAACTTGAAAATCGTATGGTGCGATAAGCCAGGCGTAGCTTCGGTCAGAGGTCAGGCGTAGTTTACATCATTGGCTCATTCCATCTCGAGAACCCTCTGAACAAAAGACAAACTCAAATCTTGTATTTTGTCTTGTAAATTACACCACTGCGGGCGATTATCCGGTCTAGTGTTACCGCGTGTCGAAGACAAACACTAAAACGGTTTCAAGGGACTGGTCTACGTCACGTATTCATGTTATGGTAGTTCGCGTCTTCCAACGCCACAGCTGAATACCAACTATTTTACAAGGGAAACTTTTACGACGAACGAACGGCAAGTACTAAGTGGTTTTAGAGGAGGAAATGCTATAGGCTTGGGTTAACGCGAAGAACTGAGAACTAACCCATAACGATACCTTAAAGTTTAACTGAAAATCCAACTTATTTTTGTTATCATTTAACTGAATATACTGCATTTTTTGGATTGTGTTAATTTTTTTTTTTTTTTTTCACTATCTGCTCCAGAATAATATCTACAGTCGTCTTCACAACGCAAATTTCTACTATGACGCAGAAACATTGCATCCCAATACATACGCGGCGTTTCAGTGGACAGTGATCAGCTTGCCGAAGGTAGCTCACTGTGGGAAAACTTATTTTTTGTAAGTCGTTTTCCTCGAGCACACAACACAGATACAAACGCATAGAGCATACAAATCAGACACGGAAATTCCACTATTTGAAAATCGATTATTCCTGAATAGCGGATCAACAAAGTAACGCATTTTCGCCGGGTTTTTAAGCTTCTTTAAGTGAATAATGATGGGTAACTAGATTGTCTTATCTAAGCCCTTTTCAGTTAATTTTAAGCCGTTTTTTTTTTTTTTTGCAAAACCTGCTCAGAACAAGTAGACTGATGGGTCAGAACGTATGGACATTTTGGACAATTTTTATTTATTTATTTATTTATTTATGACCCGCTTTTTGCGTAACAGCGGAGTATGAATAAAACACAAAAGTAAAATATACATATTAAAACACTTAAACAAAACAATGTAAATAAACACGACAACATTCTTTTCATATAAATAAAAAACACACTAAACAGACTTAAAATTTGTACACAGTGACAAGCACATTAATCGGGTTCAGGAATGAAAAACTGGCTAAGAATTTCATGGGCTGAGAGGGCAGGATGTTTGTGGAGGGAAAATAGATTTGAATGCGAACGAAAAAGTGTATTAATACTATAAACATTAAAATTCGAAACCAATTTACGATTACGAACAGATTTTGGAAGATACATCAGAAATTTACAATACTTAAAAAAACAACTTCTCAAATTTTTAACATCTTTTTTCCTTAGGATATGGTAAACTCCGGAACAATTGTGGATATATGGGCCGCAAAAAGCACTATACAACCTTCCGAGCGCCTTGCGTGAATATTTTCCTCTATTTGGGACCAAACGCCCGTAACCAAACCTAAGGGAATTTGATACTGTTTTTAAAATAGAGGAGCACGTTAAAGATAATGTGGATTTGAAGGTAAGCCCGAGCCATTTCAGCGACTCAGACGAAAAAATAGAAAATGAACCAATGGCAACAGAAGAGCGCTCAGAGGTTGTTGTGCGACCGAAACAAAGATATTCACATTTTGACAGATTTATCTGAAGTCCGATGTCTGAAAGTTTGTTTGCTAAAATTTTCATATTTTTAGAAAGAGTGGATTTTGTACGGCTAAAATATATATTTGAATGAGTTGAGGATAAAGCTGAGAAATAACAAAAATAAAACTTTCTTTTTCTTCTTCAAGTTATTTTCCGAAGAACCAGTCGGAACAACTTATAGGCCTCACCTCAAAACTGACTCCCACTTACATGAGCTTAAAAGCGGACAAAGATGCTAATCGGATGCTAATCCAGGAGGCTAATCACCCGGCTCTCTTTCCTACTTTATGCGTAAAAACAGATCATAACAGGATTAGCTTTTTTGCTTCTTCTCCACAGGCCTCAACCTCCAACCTCCATGCAAAACCGAAAAATAAAAGCGCGAGTTGGTGCCAAGACCGGAGTTCCCCTAATGCGGCAATTCACGAGCCGAGAAAGGCATTTCACCAGTTATAAAGCGACGTTCCAAAGGAAACGGTCAAAGAAAACGGTAAGCACTTGCCCCACGAACAATGTAGCGGAACGGTCGTCTACATTACGAACGGACCAGAGACTAGCGGAAGTATAGAATGAAGCCCAGAACTTATGGCCAAGAGAGGTGGGAAAACAAACACATAAAGTCAAAACCTGTGAACAAAAGGCTTGTCAGCAGACGACGATCACAATTTGAGCAACGGAAGAGAAAATACAGCGGGGACCTATCCCTCTCTGATTAGTTCTTTTTTGGTCGGTAGGTGCGCTATCTAAAGAAAACAATGACACGTTACTTCTTCGTGTACGTTTATCCCGGTTTGCTTTGCTATTTTCAATTCCTCTTAGGCCTAACCATGTTTAAAACTGTTTAAAATGCCTCGTCCCCTCTTTTTGCTTTACCCAACTCTATTCTGTCAAGCGTCATCAAGTTTGTCATTTCTGGCTTCCGACTTCAGTGCTGAATGCTGGCTGTCTTTTCCACGGGGCTAATGCGCGACTCGATATGAAGCTAAAGCCTAATCGCTCATTCACTCGTCAGATAACTTATCCCCAGATCTCACGTGTGATTGTTATTGTTCCTCTAGCGCATCTGGCGGCAATTCGTCATGGGATGTTATGAAGGACGTATGGAGAATAAGCAATAGCTCACAAGTAATGCACAAGACTAACAAGAACCAGTAACGATGGGCATTTCCGTCTTCAATCCTCTCCAAAGACAGTTTTAGCGGAGCCTTTTAAGTCCCACTGCCCCTATGCTCCAACCTCTAAAGACCATATCCCGGAACCCGATGCGACTAACGGTGCTTTCCCTATACCTTGGAATCACAAGTTCACAACCCATTCAACAGTGATGCGTCCAGATCCAGAGAGTTTATTAGGTCTGACAGAAGTAAGAAACGCCTCAGCTTCTTTCAATTCAATTCAGCCATGTTGTGTTACCTTGGTGTTACAGAAGTGATGGACAAAGATTTTGCCGGTTAAGTAGAGTTTAATATGAATTATTGCTTAAAGAGGTCCTCAAAATACGCTACTTCTGCTTAAAACCAAACCTAAAACCTAAAGCCAAACCAACTCCAAGTTTCACTAAAATGGTTTCACTACAAGCCTTTAAAAAGGACACGTACGAGGGGTTACCAACTGTCAGGCACACTCTACCGGGGAGTCGGGCACAGTCGCAAATTTTGCACCACAGACGGCTCAACTTATGATGCGACTTTGTCAATTTAGTATCTTCGCATTCTGTGTTAGAGAAGAAGATGAAGAAAATTTCAACATCTCATTGGGGGTAAAACAAACAAGGAAAAAATCTAAACTCTCTCTTTGCTGAATTCCTGTTAGTTTCAGTAAATTTCGAAACTCTGCATTCCTTTATTATGCTTGTTTTCACACCATTTGTAGACCAACTGGGATAATTCTTGCTTCAAAGCAGCTAGTGCACATATAGGATACTGTAGAGGTGTGCTTATTTGAACAATTGTAACTGTTTCACTACCCTTGCTGTCTAACTTTGCTTACAAAAAGTCAAATGGAAAGGAAAAATAACAAACTTGAAATTAGCTAATAGCCAACTATTTCAGGGCCTAGTATAAACTTTGAGTAGAAATTAACTTAGATTTTATTTGAATTAATAAATTTGGTTCTTTATGGGAACCCAAAACGTAAGCGGAGGGATACCTATGACATCGCTTGTCCGTCTGTCCGTCTGTTAGCACGATAACTCTCTAAGGGGTTGAGATATTTTGATCAAACTTGGCATATGGACTCTATAGGTCAAAGTACAGGTCAAGTTCGAAGGTCGGCTATGTAGCCCTATATTTAGGGATGGGGGAGGGGTTTGAAGTTAAGGCGAAAAAACTTATTTCGAATACGAAATTTATTTTCTCGCCGGACAAATAGTTGGCCCGGAATCCAGCGAAAACCCGAAAATTTGTGAAAAGTAAAAGTTTAATCTGAAGTTGATTAGCGGTTCTGTAGGGGCAAGGGGACGTGCTGAGCCCGAATATGAAAATTATTTTCTCGTTGGACAATTAGTTCGACCAGAATCCGGCCAAAACCGAAGAATTTGTTTACAGTAAAAGTATTATTTAAAGTTGATAAGATATTCGATTGAAGACATGCTTAATCCGTGCAGCCACGTGTCTACGTGGCTCCGATAATGGAGTCCTAGACTTCTAAATTTCATTCGAAAAAACTGTTTCTGGTTTATTGGCCACGGTACAAAGTCCCTTGTGCAAAGTGCCATCTATATATTACTGTTAATTTCCGTGGCATGGGGATGTGAGCTGGTTAGATAAATTTGCCTTCGAGCGGGATCAATGTTCCTATGGCCGGCTTCTACCAGATTACTGTAGTGGCTTCTACCAGACTACTGTAGTGGTTTGCGAACTCTGTTCACAAGCTCCTCGGTAGCTCAAATGGAAAGAGCGCCTGCCTTGTAAGCAGAGGTTCCTGGGTTCAAATCCCGGCTGAGGAGCATTTTTGTTTTCAGTTCACTACTTACAAAATGTTTCCATCTCAAGGGCGTCTTCCCCATCATAATTATATATTTGGCTTTATTTGGTTTTCGCCATGAGACCCCACTTTGTGGGTCCTGGTTTGTATACGTGGCTCCGATAGTGGAGTCCTCCAAATTATATTCGAAAAAACTGTTTCTGGTTTATTGGTCACGGTTCCTTGTGTAAAGTGCCATCTATCTATTATTACTGTGTAGCCTATACTGTTTGTAATATGTTTTTACGTTACTCTACTGTGCATATATACTTAATATGGTGTGTGTCCATCAGCCTTTTGTCAACATTTGCAGATTCGTCGACATTTTGATCGTAAACGACGACTTTGGTAGCCGAATCATCCACTGCCGGACACAGTCGGGAACACGTGGGGCACACGTCAGGTGCAGTTGGGCACACCTCGGGTATAGTCGGGCACACCCAATTGTCGGGCAGACCTGTACCCTAATTTTGGGAGCTGATATCCCCTCGGACACGAAGCACAGTCTTAATCAACGATACCCACACCTTCAATGCAAACACCTGAAAGTCGCTACCAACCAAAGTAAAACATTACATACCTTCTTGGTCGGAATCACCTTGCTCCGATTCGGAGGATAAGCCAGGCCCCAGCTCGTGACCTGGAACGAGAACTGGGATTTTTTGTTTTGCTACAATGAACATTCAGAACTCTTGGAACATCATCCATAGTTACTACTAAAATACCCCGAAATAAGGATACTGCTATAAAGATGGTAGCGGGCGTCCATCTTATCTTACTTTTCGGAGCTCACCGGGATCGGGTCCTTCCGACCTAGATCATCGACTTATTTCAACGATATTGATTATATTCCAACTATGAATATGGATTGCTGGCAATAGTCGAATTAAACAAAGGAACCTTGAATCCTGAATCTTTGGTAAATTTTAAACTGGAAAGTAACGACATAGGTTAGGAACATGTTGTTCAATTCTCTACGAATTCAAGATAAATGGTTGTCTGGATACTGATTGCCTCCAACTTATGAGAATTAGGCGGGGCCACAGTCTCCTTTGAATACTGATGCTGCAATTACACCATAAAACTCGAGCATATTTACGTCCATTGTGCCGCTAGAGTGCAAAGGAGAGCAAAAACCAGCGTAAAAACATGCATTTTAAATACGCGATGATCTTACACAGTGTGTAAACAAAGAATTACCATATCCATAGGACTGCTTAAAGCACAATGGACACTTCTAATGCTTTACTTTGCATTAAATCCTTCACAAATAAACATTTCCGACTTCCTTTAGAAGGCGCTACGAAAATCGGCCGTTTTCTTGTTATCCCTTGTCTTTACCTCTTTGGCATTTCGGCGATCCAAATCTTAGGAGCTGGGATATCGTGGCAAGAAATTGAAAAACTCCCAGCAATGCTTGATAGAAAAGGATATATCTGAGATGTCACCAAAGTCAAGCCGCAGATGCAGTTTACGTGATTGTTCTATTGTTTCATCAGAAGTTCCATGGCCTAAAGTGCCTGTTAAAAGTTTTTGTTTGTGGAGTAGTGTTGTAAAGCTTCATTAGCTTGCTTTATAAAATGTACCAGAATATGCAATAAGCTTATAAAAAATAACATAGCTACAAAAATCATTCAAAACAAATAACCTATTGAGAACTGAAGTATACAACCTGATTTATGCATAAAATAAACATCTACTAAGTATTATAAGATACACCACTTTTATCTTTGTCCAAACTAGTAAATTGAGCATGTACTGGATGAAAAAATTACGCTTTGAAATATCACAGAGAGGAAACAGCTGAAAAAACTGCTGATCTAGGGGGTAAACATTGTTCCTAGGTTGTTACAGAGTGGGATTGGGGTAGCTTGATGTGCCCTTTGAACTTTAACGAAAATGACTGGGCAAGACACAGACGCAGGTCACTAGGTGGTCCGAAGCAGCGGATCTTAGCGAGAAACGACATTAAAAAAAAGCCAGGACGTTGAGTTCTACTGTCGTGAGTTTATTTATTTAGCACATGCTGTTATCATTAGTTTTAATTCGGGAATAGGGTATCGGGATATTCCTGTTAGGTTTGTACAATTAGATCTGCATTCGGGGTTTTGTTGTTTTCTCAGTTTGATGTTTTGCAATTTGATTTTCAAGGTTTTTGGTTCTGCATAACTCTAAATTTGAGGTGAGCGCTCATCGTGAGTGGAAGTTGGAAGTGAGAAGCAGTCGTACGTTGAAGTAGAAAGTTAAATGACAATGGTTTGAAAACTAGCATTACACCAGTCTACCACAAACCCCTGACGTTTAGGTTGTTGTTCCGGGACTTAACGATCGTTAACAAATTGTTAACAGTTGCTAACTTTTTGCGTTCCACGTTTCTGATTTCAAAATTTAAGCTCCGCCCACCTACAATTTTCGTTCCAGAGCTTAACGATTGTTAACTATTTTGTAACGATGGTCGGTGAGCATCGTCGCAAAATAGTTAACAATTGTAGAACTGGGAAAAGTTAACGATCGTTAAAGCTGAAGTTAGCTCCGCCCCGAAGTAAAGTTAACGATTGTTAACAATTGTTAAGTTTGGGGAACGCAACCTTAAATACCCTATGCCAAACGTTGGGTATATACCGGTTGGCACACCCTATGCCTAATGCTGGATAAACTATGGTTGCGTTCCCCAAACTTAACAATTGTTAACAATCGTTAACTTTATTTCGGGGCGGAGCTAACTGAAGCTTTAACGATCGTTAACTTTTCCCAGTTCTACGATTGTTAACTTTTTTGCAACGATGCTCACCGACCATCGTTACAAAATAGTTAACAATCGTTAAGCTCAGGAACAGAAATTGTAGGTGGGCGGAGCTTAAATTTTGAAATCAGAAACGTGGAACGCAAAAAGTTAACAACTGTTAACAATTCGTTAACGATCGTTAAGTTGGGGAACGCAACCTATGCTAAATGCTTGATACTCTAGCAAAGTAAAATATTGTTGATTTGAGTGAAGCTGAGAAATCAACCAATCAGACTTCACCTATAGCGGGATAGGTCAGGCTTCCGGGACCAACAGCTATCCAGCGTTTGCCAAAGGGTCTCCATCATTAGGCATAGGAACGGTAGAGATACCGAACGTTTGGCACAGGGTATACAAAAATCAGGGGTTTGTGGTTGATTGCATTACACTGTCAGAAGTTTCATAACAAATACCACAAGGATGCGCAGTTTCAACAGACAAGACTTGGGATCTAATCTGTTGTGATTTTGAAAACCGTATGCATTAAATGTTACGCATAGCAAGCATGGATAAACCGACGAAAAAGTATCTGCTGACTTTCCGATATTATGCGACAAAGAAAAAAAGTATAAAGACGACAAACAATTAGATACATCGATACAGTAGTTAGACTATTTACCAAGTCTCTCGCTGGAGAAACGAGATAGCCCAACAAAATAGCTTCAGGGGTCTTGTTTCTTGCCATATATTTAGATGTTCCTGCAGCCCAAGCTGACTGCGAATCATATTTGACTTTGCAAAACTGATAAGTCAGTACACTTTGGCGTTTTTGACTGACTTATCCCTTTTGCAAAGTCAAATATGCCTTATATTTATGCTATGTAATTTGAGTAGTATGAATGAATGAATGAACGAGAAGGGTTGTAAATAAATACTAAAATTTAAGGTAGCCTACGTGCAAAGGCTTTTGCAGTAGGATGCAAATTTTCTCCTTGGCTCCGAAATTTTGACACGAATTTCAACTTTAGAGTTCCTTTTTCAAAGGCACGTTACGAAATATGAGTTGCGTTTTTTCAGATACCATGGTATCTGTTACCACGGTAATTGGATCTACAATTAGTCGTTTTTGCAGTTACCGTGGTGTCTGAGATACGGTTGCTCTGCAAAAACGACGATTGCAGACATTGTGCTTTTCGAAGTCATCAGAAAAGAAAAGACCGATCTGTCGCATCACTAAGTGCCAAACTCCTTTCCCACTAATTTGAAAAAAATAATGAAAATGAGATGACTTTTTAAGATCCCAAGACTTAGTTACCACGGTCGGACCGTGGCACCTGAATATCAGATACCACGATAAATGACCAGATACCACGATAACTGCAAAAACGACTTTACACCGTGGTATCAGATACCATGGTATCTGCAAAAACGCAACTATGAAAGACAGCTTGTTTCGTCCTCAAATGACATTTGAACCTTGTGGACTTCATCCAGCCTCCCTCTCTCCGACGCGGCGGCTGGACGCAACATTTTTTAAAACTCATCGCGCCTTGGTTAACAAGACCAAGGGTGTCGATGGGATCCCAAAAATCTAAGATTTGATCCAGACAATCGGGTCTTGTCTTTGCCAGATCCAGTCTTGGACAGGCTAATCATCCGAGAAAACCAAGTTCAGATATACTTCTATAAGCCATATCTATTTTGACGATACTGACCGAGACTTCCTGCCGATTTCCGACCGAACTACTAGTCCAGCAAAAAAAACATTCAGAAACAAAACCAGCGTATTGCCTTATCCCTATAAAGAACATCTAATCAACTGTGAATAAAAGTTTGACTTAAAAAAAATCCGGTTACAACCGGATTCCAGAATAAGTATACGTCCGGGTAAAAAACCCTTGTCATATACCGACTCAGCCTCTCTTCTTACCCCTGAATCTGTACTGTAATCGAACTTTTGCTTTTAATAAATTTTCCGGTTTTGGCGGATTTCAGGCGAACTAGTTGTCCCGCGAGAAAATGATTTTCACCATCGTGTTCCGCATGTCTTTTTACCCATAAATCAAACATTTAATCAACTTCAAATTAAACTTTTACTTTTAACCAACTTCCCGGTTTTCGCCGGATTCCGGAATAACTATATGTTCGGCGAGAAAATTGTTTTCACCGTCGTGCTCAGCATGTCTTCTTACCCATAACTCGACCATTTAATCAACTTCAAATAAAATTTTTACTTTTAACCAATTTTCCGGTTTTTGCCGGATTCCGGACGAACTACTTATCCGGCGTGAAAATGGTTTTCACTATCGCGCTCAGAACGCCGTGTTACCCCATAATCGACTATCACATTAGCTGTTTAAAAATATTTTGTTTGTCCCTTAATTTTAACCCCCTCCCCCACCCCTAAACATAGAGCTACATAGCCCATCTACGAACTTGACCTTACCCTTGACCCAATGAATCCTCACACCAAGTTTCATCAACATATCTCATTGACTTCGAGAGTTATCGTGCTTACAGACGGACAGTCCCTCCACTTACGTCTTGGGATCCCAAAAATAGGAAAACAAGCAAAAAAAGAAGTAAAAAACAGAAGGTAGACCTGATGTCTACAATGTTTTCCAGAATGAAAAAAAAAATACTTTGAAGCCTCGCATGTCGTTATTTGTGAATGAGTTATTAACGGACCTTGAAGCTTTTTGCAAAGATTGCATTGCGTAACTTTCAAAACTTGGCTGGGCCCAAAAAACGATAAAAAATCAATAGCTACAAAACGAAAGAATAGCGAAAGGTGGGGATTTCAGAAGCTTGCAATCCCATAAGGGAGGGAAGAATAAGCTAGAGGGGTCCTTTAACTAAGGTTTAGCGCAGGTAATTGCTCCCACCTGCTAATATCGCCTGAAGCTTCTTCTTTGAGAGGCGAGAGAGCTCCTGGAGACAAAGGTTTTGCAGTTCCTCGTTCGGGATAGGCTGAAATAAAACAGAAATCGTAAACTGAATGAATATAAAATAAATAAGAACAGCGCCTCTGGTAGTGTCTACTGTTCTTATACTTTTGCATTAATTAGGATATTTCTACTGTTGCAATAGAAATATACAACAGAAGAATACTATTCGTTACTATACAATCGACTCATGGAGCGTGTTTGACCCTTCTAACAATCGTAACTACTAGTTACTATTTCCGTTCCATCCTCACGAAAAGTAACTACGCTGACCGTTCCAACCTTCTCGAAATAGTAACTAATAGTTACAATTTGCTTACCATGCTCGGGAGCGTAGTAAGCGTGGTAAATACGCATCTCTGTAACGTGATTGGCCAGATTCGCCCATGGCACGATATTCTGCTGGAAAATAGAAAAATCGTTCCAGCTTTGACGGCAAAAAGCCAAAATTCGTGACATCATGCGTAGTAACTACAGTAAGTAGGGAGGAACACGCTCTATACAATGGACTCATAGAGCGTGTTCCACCCTTCCAATAATAGTAACTATTAGTTACTATTTCCTTCCAGCCTCATGAAAAGTTACAACGCTGACCTTTCCAACCCTCCCGAAATAGTAACTACTTGCTTATCATACTCGAAAGCGTAGTAAGCGTGGTACGTACGGATCTCTGTAACGTGATTGGCTGGATTACGCCCTGGACAGATACTTTGACGAAAATATCAAGCCTTGACGCCAAGAAGCCAAACTTCGTGACGTCATGCATAGTAACTACGGAAGGTGGGATGGCACACACCCATAATGTCATCTTTTTATTTCAGTTTCAGTTTCCTGTAAACCTCTCGATAAAAAAGGTTTTCTAATGAATGACAAACAATAATTGTATGCACTTCATTCAGGTCGTTAATACACTTGATGACTATCTCTCCCTTCGGATGCAGAATCTCTGGGTACCTGTGGAAGAAACGGTGTCACAGCTGCGCTGACTCGGGATTTGAGTCATTGAGTTTGAGTCGTTACGGACACGTTTACTTCTTCTTCCTGAGAATCAGTGGCCTGTTTTGGACTTAGTCATATAGAGTATTGCAGAGTCTCTAGCCCCTTTCCCCAGTCTTTGTATGGCTCTCTGATTGTTTACCTCTTTGAACATAATGAATCATAAATGTTGTGAACTGCCTGCCACCCTTCAGTTAGCGCCCTGATGCATAGATGGCAGAATGAAGAGTCTTTTGCCAGCTTTTCAAGAAAGAGTCAAGTACGTAGAGTTATGCAGAATTTTACTATAGTTTTAAAGCATTTTATGTTCCAAGCTAAACCATTTTAGCATATACACTGATGAGTTCTGACAATGAAACAATCCTGATATTAGTCCGACCGCCAGGTCCTGAAAATGTGATACCCCCCTAACCCAAACGGTACAGTAGGTTTAAAAGTGGATTCCGACTACCAAATCGAACACGCTGATTCCGAATATGCTGGGAACTGGTTCCGGAAAAGATGGCTTAAAGTAGAAATGAAACCCGATGCTGCTCCATTATTTCCTCTCTATAAGAAGTATCACTCTCAAACACAGTAGGTTGAAAAATGGATTCCGAACAAATGGAACCCGCTGATTCCGAATTTGCCGATAATGAATCCCGGAATAGGTGACTTAAAGTAGAAATGAAGCCTGATGCTATTCCAGTATTTCTTCTCAATAATGAGTATAGCTATCAAACACAGTGGTTGATAGTGGATTACGACCAAATTGAACCCGTTGATTATGAATATACCGTTAATAAATAAGTAGACCTGAAACCTGATAAGTTATTCTCCTCCTCAGAAACATCTGGTATAGTGGACTACTGTCGGCAGAAAAGTTTATTCTAACCCAATTGAACCCGCTGATTCCGTGTGCCAGGAATAGACACTCGTTGATTAAGGATGTGATGCGAGTCTGTAGCTTAATAACCCTAAGTTTGCTGGAATGAATCAACAACTACAGGGATTACAACTGGTTCAAATAATATGCTCGTGTATTAAAATGTCACACGAAATATCTAAAGCACAAAAAGACGAGTTGAATGGGACACACAAATCTCAAACTTTGCCAACGTTGCTTCACAAAATCGAATTCCCTATTCTTCATCCGAGTCGACAGAGCACCTGCCCCCATACGAACATTTTCGCGGCAACAATCGAGGTAGTGTAAAAACGAGGTCTTATACCCCTCCTGTACGTAAGAAATCAAATTGTGCAAACTTCGTCGGGTGCACCCGAGAAGTTCAAGTCTTGTCGGTACAACAGGTTAATTATCGTCCATTCGTCTTCACATCAGGTTCTTTTTACACGTTCTACCATTTGCCACAAACCTGCATTGTCACATTAAAGTAACTGTTCACATAATAAACACACCAGACAGACTGATTTGCAAACATGGGTCAAAACCATCGTATTACCATGCCAAGTTCAGCTACATTATTTCCACTGTTAATAGTCAGAAATCAAATATTTTGCCTTTTACGGGGTTCTCTCAGTAAGTAGCAAGAAAGTCTGATCTTTAGTTGCTTTTACTGTCATGTTTGTTTCGCAATTTTATCTCCTCTTCCGTGTCTTCCTTCTCTGTAGGGTTAACTAATTAGCGGCGATTCTTGCTTGTGCGCACTACCTGTTGAGCAATTCTCAACTAAAATAGGTACTTTTCGAGAAGGGGTCTAACACTTCCAAACAGCAAGTATAAACAAAAACAAAAAAGTGTTTTTAGGAGTTAAGCCAGCGTCGGATACCACCGTTCCAAGCATATTCTGAATCAGGATTTTTTGGCCTACAAAATGGTATCGTCAGACTGACTGTACCTTTTGGGTCGGGTGTTTTCGAAACTAAGCGTCTTTTGACGAGCTGGCGGTCGGACTATATTGCGAGTTGGACACAGAATGACCCATTCTTATGCGGAATTCCTGGTCTGCTCGAAATCTGCTCTTACGAGGGAATGGAACATCTTGATGCCTGCATGAAAGCCTCTATGAGTTTGGCAACGGCATAAGCAGATTTTGCTTTTTTTGGCATTATATTACTACTTTAGTCGTGCCTTTCTCCGTCTTAAAGCTTCCACCTTCTTGCAGGACCTGTCTTACCTATAATACTAACGAAACCTACTTCCATAATCTCTCCATATATATCTAAATCCGGAGACCCCAATTTCCAACAGTACATTCTAACCCCTCTAATAAAACCACGCTGATTTTCTCACTTGCCGTGTTTTGCTACCTTTGATTGTATCACGCTGTCAACGGTTGTCTTTTTTTTTTTTTTTTTTCTATTCTTCATCCTTTCAGTTTCCGTTTACCCAATTTTTAATCAGTGGGCTTTAGAAAGTCAAATTTGTTTGGTGTCCACCACCAAATATGTTAAGTAATCTATCATATTATCTAATTACCTGAAATATCAGTGTTTTTTTTTACCTCTGATTTTTAAACTATAACCTATGAGGTAAATTCGAATCCGGATTCAATTTCGGATTCGAATCCTCAACATGAAATGGTGGATTAGGATTCGTACCTAGCCCTAGATTCGGATTCGGATTCGAATCCTTTCACGGTTGTCTGCGAGAAGTTTTTCCATCAGAAAAACCGGTTATGTAAATTGTTTCCCTGTTTTCGCTGTAAGTTAACGGGTGTCGGAAAAGGCTTAAAACAGCCAAAACCGTGGGTTTCAAAGCACGGCCTAGTTTTAAAGTACTAACATATTTTAAAATACTGTAGTTAAAGAGTAAATAGTGCAAGGGGTTCTTTAAGACGATCGCGATTGAACTGAAAGCGCCTCACAAGACTTCAAATGCACGTGCGACCAGGACCCTAATATTAATAGCCTGGAAGTTTCACTTTGAAGAAAGTCTCCTTAATCAGGCCTGCGGAAAGTAAACGAGCGGCAACACGCACTTCTAATGAAATCGACAATATCAGTACCGGGATCAGAAGAGCACCGTGAAAATTTCCCACCCCACCAAACAAGGAAATAGGCACAGAAGAGACGAGGGAGAAAAACGGTTTTAAGAACGCAAAGGTCCCGTCGATAAAACACGGATCGATTTTTTTATCCTTGGTTACATATTTCACACGACAAGTCAACACTGATTACTATCGCTTACGTAGGGGCTTGAAGTTAAGCCCTGGCCACATTCAGTCACATCTGTACGTAGTTCAGTTCTTTAATTTGGTTACTACCACTTTTACGTTTCACCTGGTCACACTTGGAACAAAGAAATTCAAGAAATATTCCGACCATCGTCGCTCATGGTAAAACAGAACAAACAAAAGTCAGCAACTGTCGTCTATGATCGGTCCAGAGAGACGTTTCACAATTTCTTCCCTTTTCGTCCGTAAAACGGTATTATTACCGGCGTTATTACCAGGTATAGTCATAGTGGGGCCCCCGACCGCTGAACAACGTGTAGCCTGCGTAGTTTTATGCTAGTTGTACGAAAAAGTTGCATGTTTTGATATAATACTATCATTTAATGTGCCTCAGACAGGGCCAATATTAAGCACTACTATCCAGTAGCATTCGGTCTTGCTATAGTAGCATCAAGAACAAATAATCTGATAGAACCTCCGTCTTTGGCCCCATGCAGCGACTATGGCCCATAAAACTGGTCGGGGCTAGAGGTACATGCTGTGAGGTTTGAGTTGATACCCGTCTACTTCCCTCTACGCCGTTTGTTGCCGTTACTCATACGAGGTAAAAAAAAAAAAAAAGGTGGGATGCCTTGCAGGCGCGGAGAGCCCGCTACACAGCGTGTCAGACATGACGTCAGTTTGGCAGACAACCAATCAGCTTTAAAGGACGACTCGGATGTCGTTCGGATTCTTCTGCGGAGTTATATTGTAATACGGCTATTTGTAGAGATAACAATTATGATGTTCTGCGTAGCTCCTCCTCCGCTCGTTTGCATCGGGTAGGGTATCAGAATATATTTGACTCTGCATGGTCGTATCACAGAGATAGAGAGACGCAGGTCTATCAGATTATTTGTTCTTGGTAGCATCCAGCCTTGCTAATAGTAGCATGCAGTAGAATGCAGTAACACGCCTTGACATAGAAGCATGTAGTATAGCATCTTTTCGTACTGCATGCTACTTTTTCGTACAGCTTCATACTACTAATTTGAGATAAATTTTTCCTCTGGCGGGGCATTGGTATTTCCCGGGTTCAATACTTTAGCTACCTATTTTCACTGTAATAGAACGAACGTAGGCCGGAGCCTACCGTAGGTCGTATGGTCGCTTTTCATCTCTATAGTCGGTGATCAAATCTGAGCTTACCTTTAAGATAGGTGGTAGCATTGCTTGCAGTCGCGCTCCATTGACGATAGAAAACAATTGCTGAATCATTCCCCTTTTGTCGCGTACATAGTGTACTATGGGAAGAATTTCTCGACTGAGATCCAAATCTTCGCGGCTGTAAAGTCGAATGTCCTGAAATGAACAACAAGACGAAAGGTTTCGATGGGATCCCAAAAATTCAATATCTGATCCAGACAACTGTTCAAATTAAGGCGCAAACAAAATATTAGCCTACGTAGGACGTCCTACGTAGGCTAATATTTTACGTAGGACAGCCTACGTAGGACATTTTTAGTATTAAAATTCAGATACAGATTAAGGACAAATAGCTAATCATCTGAGAAAACCAAGTTTAGATACCCCTATAAGTCATATCCGTTTTAACGAAAACTCCCTGCCACTTACTGCCAATTTCCCGGTTTCGGCCGAACTCCAGAACTACTTGTCCGACGAAAAAAGAAAGCTAAAAAACGAACTCAGGGTGTCTTCTTTCCCCAATCTAATCAACTTCAAATAAAAATTTAACTTATAACAAATTTTCCGACTCCAGCCGGATTCCGGTCGAGCTATATGTCCGGGTAAAATATGATTGTCACACACGGATTCAACATTTCTTCTTACCCCTAAATCGGTTTTCTGATCTACTACAAAAAAAACTTTAACTTCTAACAATTTTCCGGTTTTGGCCGGATTCCGGGCGAACTACATGTCCGGATAGAAAACTGTTTTCACATAAGTGTTCGGCATGTCTTCTTGCCCTAAATCGGACATCTGATCAACTCCAAATAAAACTTTTAATTTTAACAAACTTTCCGGTTTGGGCCGGATTCCGGGCGAACTACTTGTCCGTCGATAAAATGGTTTTCACCATCGTCTTCAGCATGTCTTCCTACCCTTAAATCGAACATCTAATCAACTTCAAATAAAACTTGTACTTTTAACAAACTTTCCGGTTTTGGCCGGATTCCGGGCGAACTAATTGTCCGATTAAAAAGGGTTTTCACCATCGTGTTCAGCATGTCTTCTTACCCCGTAATCGACTATCACATTAGCTGTTTCATAATATTTTGTTTCCACCTTAATTTGAACCCCCTCCAACCCTAAATGTAGGGCTACAAAGCCCATTTACGAACTCGACTGGTCCGCCGACCCAATGTATCCTCACACCAAGTTTCATCAAAATACCTCATTCCCTTCGAGAGTTATCGTGCTTACAGACGGACAGACGGACGGACGGACAGACGGACAACTTTTGCGATGTCATAGGTATCCCTCCACTTACGTTTTGGGATCCCAAAAAGATAGAGCGGGCTTACAGGACCCGTCGTACCTACAACGCCAATGCAACCTACTTCCGTCATTGCATCCATTAAATCTTAAAGTTCAATGGGCACATCAAACTACCCCAATCCCACTCTGTAACAACCTAGGAACAATGATTACCCCCTAGCTCAGCAGCTTTTTCAACAGTTTCCTCTCTGTGATATTTCAAAGCGTAAATTTTGGGCCAGTACATGCTCAATTTACTACCTTGGACAAAGATAAAAGTGATCTTTCTTAAAACACTTAGTAGATCTTTATTTCATACATAAATCAGCTTGTCGAATTCAGATTTTGTATCTGTGTAGGTATGTTATTTCTTATAAACTTGTTGCATATTCTGGTACATTTTATAAAGCAAGTTAATCAAGCTTCACAACACTATTCCAGAAAGAAAAACTTTTAATAGTCGCTTAAAACATGGAACTTCTGATGAAACACTAGAACAATCAGGTAAACTGCATCTGCGGCTTGACTTTGGTGACCTCTCAAATATATCCTTTTCTATCAAGCATTGCTGGGATTTTTTCAATTTCCTGCCACGATATCCCAGCTCCTAAGATTTGGATCGCCGAAATGCCAGAGAGGTAAAGACAAGGGATAACAAGAAAACGGCCGATTTTCGTAGCGACTTCTAAAGGAAGTCGGAAATGTTTTTTTGTGGAGCATTTAATACAAAATAAAGCATTAGAGGTGTCCATTGTGCTTTAAGTTCGGAGACCCGAATTTCATAGTTTACATTCTAACCCGGTAACGGTACCTCACTGATTTTCACACTTGCCGCGGTTCAGTATTTTCCATGAGTATCACGCTACCGGCGGCTGTTCGGGTATGATGCTGTTGATGCTTAAACCGGTTATAGAGAGATTGCACCCTACCCGATGAAAACGGGACGGGATCGTAACGGAAAAAAAATAACATTAGGAAGTATAGGACTTTCAACTTTGAAATTATATTACCGGCGTTTTATCATCATTCTGAGCCAGGGACTTGCTGGAATGTTAATTAGGCTATTCCTTAACCGTATGATCTTATTTTTGCAAAAAGAGTTTCCATGGAAGTAAGAGTTTGAAGGCGTCAAAGTTTGTAAACAAAGACGGAGTCTCGTCCTATTGGTCGATTATGACACATTTTTTCAAATCCGCGTCATCGTCGACCAATAGGATTCGAGACTTCGTTTTGTATTCAAAGTTTGAAGCCTTCAAGCTCTTACTTCCATGGAAACTCTTTTGCAAAAACAGAACTATACGGTTAAGGAATAACCCAATTAACATTCTAGCAAGTCCCTGGCTCAGAATGATGATAAAATGCCGATAATTTAATTTCAAAGTTAAAAGTCCTATCCTTCCCTATGTTAAATTTTGTTGTTATGATCCTGTGATGATGATGTAGCAAGATCCGTTTTCTTCGGGTAGGGTGCAATCTCTCTATCCGAATTTAGCGGTGCTCTTGCTAAAAGTTAATGGGAGTGGGAAAAGGTTTATAACACCCAAACCCGTGCATAATTTGTTAAAAGCAGAGCCTAGGTTTACAGTATTCAAACAGCTTTGAATGCAGCAACATAAACAGTGAATAATGCGAGGTGTGCTTTAAGGATAATTATTCATGTTTCTCAGTCCTCAAATTTGCTCAAAATCTGGATATGGAAGATTCTGTCATGCAAGAAATAGCGTTTTCAGCCCGTGTCAGTGTGGTACAAAAAAATTCTGGGGAGATTTTTTTCCCGACATAGCAACCGACCCCTGACCGAGCCAAGGATAGATAAATAGATTTTTAACGAAGCCCTTGGGCCATGAAAAAAACAAAACAAAAAACTTCACATTCAGTATACGGACGAACCTTTTTTTTGTTTTAGTTTAATACTCTTTATTATACAAACCAACTTTTACATGCTAAACTACATGAACACACCTTTTTTAACCCTCTTAACATACTTTATACATGTAGCTGATACTTCTGACTCCAGGAAAGCCCAAATGGGCCTGTGGGGGCCCATTTGGGCGCCCTCTCTGTACCACCAAATTTACCCTATGGTAATGCGTCTTAAGTCGCGTTTTGTTGGATGTAGTTTGGGTCGAGTTTCACTTTGTTGTTCTCACTCTTTTTTTCTTATTCCGTCCAAAAGTTTTGCTTCATACTTTTGTATATTCTAAATACTCTAGTTGCATAACTAAAAGAGAGTAAGTCAACTGATAGTGATACTTCACCGAAACTAAACCCGAGAAAACTCAACTTTAGGCTTGCTTGTGCTCTTACTTTTGCTTTTGCTTTTGACTTCTCTGCGATGGTCATCCGGACTGGCCAAATTTAGTTCGCGGACTACGGGGGGGATTCATATTCTTGCCCCCCCCCCCCCCCCCAGTCGTGATGCACCTGGTTACCAATAATCCTCAAGTAAAAGTAAAGTAGAAAGCGGACCGAACAAACTAATGACAAGGGCATCTACTAAGGCTACTAAAAATCAGCCTGATACAGAAAGGCGGGAGAAATGGCTTTTCATGCGTTTTCGAAATGTACGTAGGAAAGTATATCCCAAAATGAACAATAGTAAATAAGACTAATATACTCTGCAGGAACAAGGCCAAACGTTCCGATGGGATCCCAAAAATTTAATATTTGTTCCAGACAATGGGGTCTTGTAGATTTCCGGTCTCCGCCCGGAGTCCTTGAACATTTTTACTATTAAAGTTTAAAAAAGTTCAGATAAGGATTTAGCAATCAGCATGTGCGGTTACCCCTATGAGTCATATCTACTTTGACCAAACTGATCAAAACTTCCTGCCTTACTTCGGCCAAATTTCTGGTTTCGACCGGATTCCGGGCGAACTACTTGTCCGGCAAAAAATACAAGTCCGGGTAGAAAATCATTGCCATAGAGGATTCAGCATGTCTATTTACAATCGGAGATCTAAGCAACTTCAAACAAAACCTTTACTTTTACCAAGTTTTCGCTTTTAGCTGGATTTCCGGCGAACAACTTGTCAGGCGATAAAATGATTTCATATACGTGTTTAGCATATCTTCTTACCCCTAAATCGACTATCTTATTAGCTGTTAAAACAATATTTTGTTAGCCCCCTTTTTCAATCGAACTACCCCCCCCCCCCCGTCAATCCCCTCTCCCACCCCTAAATATAGGGGTGGGATCTACAAACTCGACCTGTCACTTGACCCAGAGAATTCTCACACCAAGTTTCATCAAAATATCTCATTCCCTTCGAGAGTTATCGTGCTGACAGACGAGATGGACAGACGGACAACTTTCACGAAGTCATTGGTATCCCTACACTTACGTTTTGGGATCCCAAGAAGTGCTGAATACGATGTGATAAGATTTCTAGATATTGTTGAATTAAACTGTTTAACTGGAACTGAACAATATTTTCTCTGAAAATCCGAAGTTCGACTTTGTCCGTGAGGACATTGAAAACAAACTGAACTGAACGAGAGAACTGAATATTCCTTAGATGTCCTCTTGCTTCGGAATTTGACGAACTTGGCGCGAAGGCAACGTCTTTAATCGAAATATAGAACTTACTTTGAACCATACACAATAAGTAAATCTCTCTCCATCTCTCCCAATCACATGCCTTCTTTCTTTGCCCTGCCAGCATTCCCCTCGACACTTATCGTGCTGACAGACGAACGGACGGACACGAAGTCATAGGTATCCCTCCACTTACGTTTTGGGATCCCAAAAACCAAGTATAAAGGTTCACTGAATAGGGCCAAACTACAAAAATCTAGCGACGAACCGATCCTTCACTTAAACATGCTTGAAAACCCAACGAAACTGAGTCCGTTGTTCCGGTAATCCCAAACAACGATTTTTATTTATGAAAAAAATCTTTAACACTCGTAATCTATGTAATTTCGAATAGTTGATATCAACAATAACACCGATTGGCTGTTTTCAATAAACAAACTTGCTAGTAGCAAGGTTAATATACGGTAAGCATTACTAGGCTACACAATGTAAATATTGTTAAGTAGCAAAACCGAGAGTAGCACTCTACACCTTTGGGCAGTGCGTTGTAAACTGATCACTCATTTATTCATAGAGGGAAAAACAAAGACACTCAAACGTGCGACACTCAAACGAATGAGGCTATGAAGTTTCTCCCCCCCCCCTTTTTGCCCCCAATACTGCATGAAAAACAAGACCAAAGGTTTCGACGGGATCCCAAAAATCTAATATTTGATCCAGACAATTGCGAACGAACTACCATACTTGTCAAGAAAAAAAAAGGTCAGAAACGAATTCAGCGTATCACCTTATCCGTATAAAGAACATCTAATCAAGTTCAAGTAAAAGTTCAACTAAAGAAAAATCCGGTTTCAACCGGATTCCAAACGAACTATATGTCCAGGTAAAAAAAAAGATTGTCATATACAGATTCGGCGTGTTTTCTTATCTCTAAGTCTGTCATCTAATCAACTTCAAATAAAACTTTGCTTTTAACAAATTTTCCGGTTTGGCCTGATTCCGGCCGAACAAGCTGTCCTGGTAGAAAATACTGTTCCCATAAGGGTTCAGCATGTCTTCTTACCCCTTAATCGAACATCTAATCAACTTAAAACAAAACTTTTACTTTGAACAAACTTTCCGGTTTTGGCCGAATTCCAGGCGAACTACTTGCCCGGCGAGATAATGGTTTTCACTATCGTGTTCAGCACGTCTTCTTATCCCTAAATCGGACATCTAATCAACTTCAAATAAAACTTTTACTTTTAACAGACTTTCCGGTTTTCGCTGGATTCCGGGCTAACTACTTGTCCGGCGAACAAATGTTTTTCACCATCATGTTCAGCATGTCTTATCCCTAAATCGAACATCTAATCAACTTCAAATAAAACTTTTACTTTTAACAAACTTTCCGGTTGACAAAATGGTTTTCACCATCGTGTTCAGCATGTCTTTTTACCCCATAATCGACTATCACATTATATGTTTAAAATATTTCATTTGCCCCTTAAATTAAACCCCCTCCCCCACTCCTAAATGTAGGGCTACAGAGCCCATCTACGAAATTGACCTTACTCTTGACCCAAACAATCCTCACACCAAGTTTCATCAAAATATCTCATTCCCTTCGAGAGTTATAGTGCTTACAGACGGACAGACGGACAACTTTTGTGATGTCATAGGTATCCCTCCACTTACGTTTTGGGATCCCAAAAACGTATAATCAGAACAATTAAAAAATAAAATCCGTCATTAATGAATCTCAAGTTTTGGCAAGCACGTGCCTATAGTGAAAATGTTGACTGAATGTCAAATTCTCGCTGCCACTATTATGCCAGCTACATCCTTACGTCTTCGTAAGGTCTACACTCTGCTGCCGCAGAATAACAGTTGCGTTTTTGCGTAGCTGATACCACGGTCTAAAGTCGTGTTTGCAGTTATCGTGGTATCTGATACCACGGTCAAAAGGCGTTCTTGCAGTTATCGTGGTATCTGGCCAGATATCGTGGTATCAGATATTCAGATACTACGGTCCGACCGTGGTAACTGGTCGTGGTATCTGAAAAGTCACCTCACTTTCATCAAACTTTGTCAGATTGGTGAGAAAGAAGTTTAGCACTTAGTGATGTAACTCGATATATGTTTTCATGGCACTTGCCCTCCAGCCAAGTGCCATATAGCGATCGCAATTCATGTCTGTCGGTCGGTCGGTCGGGCGGTCGGTCCAGGGTTTTCTAGTTCGGGCATTTCCACACGAGCTAGGACGATGAAACTTCGCAGGCACATCAGGCACCCGACCAGATCAACTTACAAATAATCCAATCCGACTTTCCCCGGATCCGGGAGACCGGAAACTATAAAGCAAAATGGGAGCAAAAGGTAGCAAAAAGAACGCTGCCAAATGCGGGATCGATCCAAGGACATGTGGCGCGGGTCCTACGCTCTACCACGGCGCCACGACTTGATATATTAGGAAGCGAATATGGGAGTAGATAAGGCTTAAAGATTAAAGTAAGACCAAGTGGTCAGAACGAAAGTGGTTAAACTAAACAAATCTCGTGAAACGCTTCCACATAAGCTAGGACAAAGAAACTTGGCAGGAATATCAGGAAACCGACCAGATTAGCTTGGAAATAACCACTTTCCAGATCCCGATCATAGTGGGGGTGTGGAGGGATTGGAAATCCGGAAACTATTAACATGCATAACTTTGGAAAGGGTAATCGGACATGCGTGAAACTTGAAGTGTTTCGGATATCTTTTGAGACGCTTAGGGTCGAAGGATCGGGATGGAACTTGAAGGGAAGAACGAGCATTAACCCTAGATACTTTATTGACAAAATAGGACCGGATCGTTTCGCAGTGGAGGGTATCGGAGGGGGTTTCTTGGATTTCCGCGGTGATCACGAGTTAGGGTACTTCCAGATGTACTATGACCATGTAATTTGGCATACATTTTAGGTATATGAAAATAGTTCCTTCCTTGAAGTTGAAGTTCCTTGAAAACAGTTCCTTCCCCGATACGGTGATGTTGGGGGAGTGGAGGGATGGGGAATCCAGCATCTGGTCACATGCATAACTTTAGAACGGGTGATCGGACGTGAATAAAACTTGAGAAGTATCAGGAACAAGTGCCTCAGATGATCAATTTCAAGTTCGGAACGAATCCAAAAACTGGGGGGGGGGGGGGGAGCTGAAGGGGAGTGCAAGAAATCTCGTGAAACGCTTAGGGTCGATCGGGATGGGACTTGGAGGAAAGACCAAGCATAAGCCGTAGAGACAATACTGACGAAACAGGACCGGATCTTGACACAGTTGGGGGAATTTGAGAGGGTTTTCCACAATTCTGGTCATCACGAGCTGGGGTACTTCCAAATGTGCTATGACCATGAAACTTGGCAGGCATGTTAGTGACTCCTTACTGAAAAATAGTCCCTCCCCCGATCCGATCATCGTTGTGGGAGAAACAGTTATCAGTGGAGTAACCATTTCTAACCATTTCAGATTTAGTAGATCAAGTCGATTTTCTGATGAAGCGAATACCGGGAGAGAGATGCAGCCTTGACAACTGCAAACCGTATCTGACAAACATCCTAACTGTTCTTACAAGTGCCATATGAGCTTTCAGCTCTTGTTCTTTTGGGATGACTTCGAAAAGTGCAATTTCGGCAATAGTCGTTATTGCAGAGCACCCTGCATAAGATACCATGGTAACTGCAAAAACGACTAATTGCAGATCCAGTTACTGTGGTAATAGATACCATGGTATCAGCAAAAACGCAACTAATGAATCCCTTTACTTGCTTGCGAATATAAGGAGCTTATTATAAAAGACGAATGACCAAAGACTTAATATAAATACAGGGTTGCAGCGAGAACTAACCTCCTCTTTCTCCTTGGCAGCTTTAATCTTTTTCTTTTTTGATTTCTTCTTTTCTCCTTCGTCTGAACTAGATGCGTCCATTACCTTTTTCAAAGTCTTGTCCTTCGACTTCGTCATTTTGGTTGATCACACTTCAGATGCGGTAAGTCTAGAAGAAACTTATCTGGTTAGACGAGTGCGCTGTTCAACACTGGACTGTGGGAAGGGGAGGGGGGCAACTTAGATAAACGGCTTAGCGCTAAAATTAGCGTAGGAGGAACCCATGGTGCTACTCATCGGTTGAGTTAGACTTAGACTTAGGTCTTCCCGCGTCTGGTGGGGCAGAAGGCGAAAACTTTTGACCTCCAGGTGACTCTATCTTGGGCAGCATTCCACAGTTCGGTCATCGCGGTCCGACCTGACTTGGCTTCCTTCTCGGGGTTTCTGCCGAGTGTGGAGCGCTGCCTAACCTTTGCACGCAGGCCAGAAAGTTTCCAGCACCAAACGTCGTTGCGAAGTTTGCCCTCAGCCATCCGTCTCCATCTCCATCTTCTCTCCATCAGGATATTTGTCACCAAACGTTGCTCAGTCATAGCACGAACCTCACATTGGTCGCTTCAACTTTCGGTTGGGGCCCCGTCAGTTTACATATTCTAGCACACCTGTTTGGCGCTTTCGTGATTCCTCTCATGTTACCCTTTCTCCACTCTGGCCATTACTTTTAAAGTTTAACTGAAAAGCCAGCTTATTTTGATATCTTAGACTTGCATACAGTTAATTATTTTGACTCCGCTAAGGAATTTTTAGATTTTTCATCCTTGGCACAAGTAGTAACCAGGGGCGTCACAACCTGGGGAGGGAGGGGGTAGCCCCCCCCCCCCCCCCAATGCTGTCAGCCTGTCGGTAAAAAATAACCGAGTCGGCGCGAAGTGCCGCGATTTTTCGTCAAAACGGTCATTTTTTTTTTCATGAAAACAGCTTTTTTTTTTAAACCGGATTTTTCTGAAAATAAGTCGATTTTTTTTCAAAAATCTAATTTCTTTTTGTTAAAACAGTCGTTTTTTCTGCAGAAAAAGTCGTAAAACCAGTCGGTAAATGCTTCGTCGCCCGCCCCAAACATTTTTGCTAGTAACGCCTCTGGTAGTGACGTTCAGAATATGACAAGACTAAGTTCATCAGTAGTGACTAAACTTTAGCCGATTATCTACGGCCCCTGACATTTTAATGACGTCATGCAATAAATAGGAAAATTCGATTAAATTAATGTTGCAGAATATATATTTGTATCTATATACACAGAGCCGAGCGGCCAGCGAGGACCCGTTTACACTTGTAAACCGCTCTAGGGACAATCAGTTCCGTTAGTAAATTGAAAATATAGACTTTTCTTGTGACGTCACGACCCGTAGATAATCGGCTAAGGTTTAGTCAATACCAGTTCCGGACGCGGAGAGTTTGAATTTAAAAAGAACGTGCATTTCCACGGCTGATAAAGCGAAGCTCAGTAAATGTTCAATTGCAGATTGTAAGGTCCCTTGTCAAGAAAGCCCACTATATGTGACCCCCAAAAATACCATTTTTCGGCAGTCGTATGCCCTTGTAGTTGCTACATGTTTCAAGTACGATGGGTACTTTAAGGGTAGATATGCTCAATATCTGCTTTATGATACTGGTATTATATGATAGTTATTGCAAGAAAGCCCGGGGTCATGGCTTGGCCTGTTTTGCCGTACTGTTAATATTTGGAAACGGTGCCTCCCCGGTCCAGGAACGCCAGGCTCGTATAGTGTTTTCGGTAAACACATTGGTGGGTAGTACAAACAGCTTAGATGAGTGCCATTCAATATATACAGCAATTTAACCCCCAAGTGCCACACATTCACGTGTATCTTGTTCAGAATGTACACTTTTTGTTCGTTGTTCTTTGTCTCTTTTTTGGGGGGATCCCAAAACGTAAGTGGAGGGATTTTAATCATCTTCATCTTCACCTATGACATCGCAAAAGTTGTCCGTCTGTCCGTCCGTCTGTAAGCACGATAACTCTCGAACGGAATGAGATATTTTGATGAAACTTGGTGTGAGGATTTGCTGGGTCGTCGGACCAGTCGAGTTCGTAGACGGGCTTTGTAGCCCTATATTTAGGGGTGGGGAGGGGGTTCAAATTAAGGGGCAAACAAAATATTTTGAAACAGCTAATTTGATAGTCGAATATGGGGTAAGAAGGCATGCTGAACACGATGGTGAAAATCATTTTCTCGACGGACAAGTAGTTCGCCCGGAATCCGACCCAAAACGGAAAGTTTGTTAAAAGTAAAAGTTTTATTTGGAGTTGATTGGATGTTCGATTTAGGGCAAGAAGACATGCTGAACATTTATTTGAAAACAATTTTCTACCCGGACATGTAGTTCCCGGAATCCGGCCAAAACTGGAAAATTGTTAGAAGTTAAAGTTTTATTTCTAGTTGATTAGATAGTAAGAAAAGATACTGAATCCGTGTGTGACAATCATATTATACCCGGACATATAGTTCGACCAGAATCCGGCTGGAGTCGGAAAATTTGTTGTAAGTTAAATTTTTATTTGAAGTTGATTAGATGTTCATTATTGCGGAAAGAAGATACCCTGAGTTCGTTTTTGAGCTTTCTTTTTTCGCCGGACAAGCAGTTCTTGAGTTCGGCCGAAACCGGGAAATTCGCAGAAGTGGCAGGAAGTTTTCGTCAAAACAGATATGACTTATAGAGGTAAACACACATGCTGAATCCATACCCGAACTTGGTTCTCTCAGATGATTAGCTATTTGGCCTTGATCTTCTTCTTGATTTTTATTGTAAAAATGTTCAAGGAGTGATGACTGGATCTGGCTAAGACAAGACCCAGTTGTCTGGATCAGATATTGAATGCTTGGGATGCCATCGAAACCTTTGTAGTAGAACAGTTTTATTGAAAATTTGGTCTTGTTACTTACTCCGCTTTGAATATATTCTTGTTGTCAGCGGGTAATAAAAAAAAAAAATCGCACGAGTTGAAACTACCAACGGCTCTTCTATATATTACAGAAAAGGGATGGCGACCGCTCACTACACTAGCCCCGTCAACTAGAAAAAAAGACTAGCCATGTTGACGGCCATCTTTAAACGAAAGCCACTCGAACTCAAGACCCCTCCATAACAGCACGATTCCATTCCAGAAAAATTCCATCGAATTTTACAAAAATCGGGAAAGCACAAAAACCGTTAGGCTATTCTTTATAGAAAATATGGTAATTTTAAGCATTTCTCTTCAAAATCACCCTTCAGAAGTACATTCATTCGTTTCCGCTTCAATTCTCTCCAACATCTGCCTATGTGATTTTATTCACTTTCCAAAATTATGAAAAGTACGCGAGCGCACGAGGTCCCCCTGATTCCTCCTGTGCCTATTCAATTCAGGTTTTTGCATGAAAAAGGGAGTTTTTTAGGCTTCCAAGATCAGAATTTGACAAAAGTTCGGGTATTCAAAGCGGATTAGCATTTGGCGCGTGCGACAGCCTATGTAATGAAATATACCGGTCGGCAAGTAAACAGAGGTTCCCTAGTTAATGCACCCCTTTCAAAGGGGTGCATTAGAGCTGGCCTGCTTTGAATGAAAAGTTTTCAAAATTTTGGAAACGGTGCAATCGATTTGGGAACATCTGCAAGGCTTCCGATGCAAAAACAGACAAACAAGGGGGATCACCCCCGACTGGATACGATTTTTACTGCTGCTGTATTTAGCAAGCGAACAGGGATGATAATCAACAATAACTCTGACAGAACAAGGATTAAGAACAGGGATCGTTCATCACCGTTAAACTTTTGCCCAAAACCCTTATAAGGCGGCTTCACACTGACTTAAGACCGCTTTCACACTGGAGTATTTAGGCCTCTTAAGTGTACTTTATGCGTCTAAAGTCGCACTTAACGTAAGAAATCTCACTTAACTTTAGTCTTTTTCAAAGTTGAAAATTTGTTAACTTTACACTCAAAGTTAAGTGCACTTAAGGATGAGAGGAGAAAAGTTATCAAAAAACAAAAATCACGATGGATTTTTAGGAAACAATTATACATTTTGTATGTGAAAGAACTTTGCTCTACAATTCCTCCAAAAAGATCGCGGCAAGTGCTAAATTATCGTCTGAGCTACTGTAAACCATTTTTTCTCATTCTGAATTTTTCGCTGATGATGAAAAGGGTGAAAATCTAGGAAGAAATGAAGAACAATTACTTAGCTTCAGCTCCTTGGTGTGAATGGCCTAAGTAGAGTATGAAAGGCTTACTTAACTTAACGTAACTTTTGCTACTTAACTTTAGTTCTTAAGTGGCAATGTGAAACCGCCTTTACTCTCAACTTTGCATCGGATGCCCTAGACAACAAACAGAAGTTCGCGTTGGCGTATAGTTCGCGTATCAAAGTGCGAACAAAAGAAAACATGACAAACGCGAACGAAATACGATTGTCACTTGTTCCTTCTTCAGAATTGGCTCCTTTGGTATGTATTGATATTAAAATAACAATTTATTTGTAACCCAGTGCATGAACAATCTAAATATAGTGATAAATAAAAAGATGAAGAAAGAAAATCAGGTACAACAGAAAAACACTAATACAACAGAAGAGACAAACAAAAAATCAACAAAAGTAACGGAAGGGCCTTGTGGTATGGACAAAGCCTTTTATAAGCTTTGACAGATAAATTGTCATGAAACTCATGGAGTTTAGCTGTTATATCAGGATCTTTACATTTTCGGGTAATTCTCCAATTGCGATTAGATAAAGGCAAATAAAGTAGATATTTACAGTATTTACAATCTATAATAACAAAAGAAAACCTAACAAACACGGAAAAAATATGATTGTCGTTTACCGTGTTCGTTCCTCTCTTCCAAATTGGCTCCTTTGGCATGTATTTATATTGACATTTAAATAGCTTGAGCTTAGAACACATATTCAATTTAACTCAAGTCAGATTTACTCATCACAATTATCATAAATGAGTAGCACTTACAACGTTGTTACATCAGTCTTACACTACAATATAAAACGAACAAAGAACTTCAAATATATTCAGAGCTTGTTATTTTAAAATTGGTAAATTACGGCACAAATGTTTTAAAAACGACTGAGATCTGCATGGGGCTCGTAAAATTTTTGCACAGATTTATATTTACAGGTAGGTCTGGCTTCAATTTCATACGTCCAAGTACCGGCTCAAAATTTCGTAGAATGTCGCGGTGTTGCACGGATGCAAGGCCTTGAAGAACCAGATGTTATGAGTCAGTGCAGGTATTCTATCGGCAAGGGATGTTCCACTTAGCCTCACCGGTGCCGATTCATAGCCGGTATTTGTCACCAAGGATAATTCGGAGACAGGCAAGTTTCTCAGGATAAGTAGGATCGCGCAGATATAGTAGGTCTTCGGTAGCTCCCCTCTGGTTTCTCTCAAGGCATAAATGTTTGTATTGTATATTAGAAAAATAAGTATCCAGGGTACCAAACTTGACAGTCATATTCGGTAAGTGGTTGGGCAAAGAGTGCATAGCATAGCAATGGCACCTTTTCAACGAAACCGAATAAAACATGACTTGAAAAGAGCTAGGCTCAACAGTCGCGACCAATGTGATCACCTGGACAGTACAAGAACCATGCATCAACGTACGGAGGCTATACTAAATGTCTGATCGCATTATCTTTGAGCTTTCAAGATTCCAGTTCTGTCTGTCCACGCCAGATTCCTCCCCAGGAAAAAACGCTAAATCGTCTGTGTCACGTGCTGGACCTTTCTTTCTGTTGCATAATCCAAAATCCGCTATCCCAACCCCCCGGCCATTCCCGATTTCAACAATGCTGGAAAGCTTGCTGTAACAGGGAAATGCGTTCGGGAATCTGTCAGATTTTCAAAGCCGTGATAAACCGTGGGCAATAAAATTTCTCATATTTCAGGAAAGAAATCCGTCGCGTTGCCATGGCAATCGCAAGAGGATCGATTTTTTCCCGTTTTGAAAATTCAATGCTTCCGCTGTAGAGCTGGATCAAGCTGGCGAGAAGTTTGAAAGTCGTGTTTCCCCGAAAAAGTCAAGCTGAGGAATGGGAGAGAGCTGAGCTTAGCTTTTAAGTTTACGGAGTTCAGAAGCAGTTGAGCAATCAAGAAGCGTAAGGGGAAAGGGGATATTTTCTTGGTGAAGAAAGTTTGCAATGGTACCGCAGGTGCTTCAGGAGGGCGGTACTTTTGAAAACAAACCACTGCAGACGTCAGGTGCCGACAGTATCATTTCACTGTGTAGCTACGTGCACACAGTCCGACCAAGTTTCGCACGCGAAAAAGATGCAAGCGACGAGTAAACGTTCACAGCGACGGAGAAAATTCATATCCGACTGCAAAAATCGGACTGATTGTGCACGTACCTCACTACCTATTGGCTATGCTACATTTCCCACCCAGCCCCCCCCCCCCCTCCCCGTCACAACAAGGGTGCAAAGGGACATCATCTCAAACTGTATAACTTGGCGTTCGAACTTCAATTCCATCAGTGTGTTTTTTAAACTACTTATTTATTTAATTCTATTAAAACGGCCGGCTTGGGCCATACTAAGCAACTAACAACAAATATTAACATCTAACAATGGGTGTGGGCAAAAATATAAAAACAATAAACTACCCAACATCAAATGCTGAATACAGCTCACGGTTCCATGCCATCCAGACAGGTAACGATAGCCGCATGTTTGGGCCTCTCATATTTGGTTGCACCTCTCAGGCTAGTCTCATCTTTCAAGAAACGAAAGTGCAAACTGTGTGATGAACTTACGACGATTATGGGCAGAGGGAGCAGGGTACTTAGTAGCAATTTTAATGTGTTACAATGACTGGATGCTACTGATGCTTCTGAAACCTCTGTTAGCTATCTTATTTCCTTTTTATGCTCATTTATTGTAGGCCTTTTGGTAGTAGCCTACTAATTTACGGTCCTTCAAAACTGAGGAGTATAAAATTTGACCAAAATATACCAACAATTTCACAAGTAATTATATCAAACCAATTAAATATACGGCGAGTTACAGACTCCCCGGAACCTGCTGTACACCCTTTCCCGGCACCGGCCACACCAACCGAAATCAGCGGACCAGCCCCGGTGCCGGCCATAATTTAGGCGATTCGTCTTTGAAATGCTTCTATTCAGTTCAGTTCAGTTCAGTTTATTTTTTCGACCCAAATACATTTAACTGTGCCAGTACGCGCCCCAAGAAAGTACAAAAAAGCACTTGCAACAGGGCGCGTACATAAAACTTATCTTCTAACTAATAATTAACTAAAAAAAAAACATAACATAAAAAAGCACTAAAATAAAAAATAATAACCAATCTCTCATCAACTCATTTAATAATAATAATGAGAAAAAAGAAAAATAATAAGAAAATAGGAAAAAAACAAAAAAAAACTATGAACCTTGGCCTAACAAATACTGTTTCAATTTATTTTTAAATAACCCCAGGTGCTCAGCCGCCCGAATGCTTCTAAACATGCTTATTTAATGTTCTAACACGTGGCAACCGGTGCCGGCATCGGCCAGGCACCACGGCACCGGCCGCTTGCTGTACACTCAAAGAGAGTGGGCAACCTCTCGTAAATATACATAAGCAACTGAGCAACGCTACACACATATTAATAGACCTACTTTGGGAAACAAAGAGGGACAATTAACTTGACAATCATAATATCATAGGGTAGCTTACAACGAGGGAAGGCGGTTCTGAAAAACTGATCTGAAGTCAATTCTCATCTTCAAGAAGACGTTTAAGACCCAGACCCCGTTTTAGCAGCCAAAACTGCCCTTGGTAAAACGTCATTGAGTCAGGATATACAACTTGCACTGCACCATCTCCGTAAACGCACAACCACGCAGAAATCCCACAATCCCGCTCGCGCTCGGCCTTTTGTGAAAGCAACAGGTGGAAAGAAGGGCTTGGATTCCAAAAAAGTGGAATCAGCTTGGAAATCTCGCAGCCAATAGGGTGCGAGACAAATTTGAATACCCGTGGGCGCCTCTCCCTGCAGTATCTGTGGAACGAAATTTATGCATTTTAGTCGAAAAAGAGAATTTGTAAAGTAAGGGGCGAAGCAATTGAACAGCAGCTCAAAATTGTGTTCATAGCTAACGACCCCTCTGGGACTAAGAGATAAGAAGAATAAGCAGGATAACACTTCACCCAAAGAAGCTACTAGGTAAGCCGAATCATAGACAGAGGGCGTTACTAGCCAAAATGTTGGGAGGGGGGGGGGCAAGTTGTTTACCGTCTGGCTGGTCATTTTTACCTACTGTTTTTGCAGGAAAAACTTACTCTTTTAGAGAAAAAAAAAGACTGTTTTGACGGAAAATCAATTGATTTTCAAAAACAGACTGTTTTCAAGAAACAATCTACCATTTTTACGAAAAACGGGCGTTTTTAAGAAAAATCGAGTGTTTTCAAAAAAAAAATCTACTACTTTCACAAAATATCGCGACGCTTCCCGCGACTCGGTTTTTTTTTTACCGGCTGGCCGACAACAGCCCCCCCCCCCCCCCCCCCCATACGTGACGACCCTGATCATAGAAACATGGTTTTCACTAGGATTCTCGGCCTGCTCCTGGGAAGTTCGAACGAAGCGGTCTTGCACAGAACTTACGAGGACAGCCTACGCACCATTCTGTCAACTACCCGTAAACATTATTACCGACGGGTCCAGATCCGACCTAAAGTCAAAGCGAACAAGACCAAAGGTTTCGATGGGATCCCAAAAATCTAATATTTGATCCAGACAATTGCGAACGAACTACCATACTTGTCCAGAAAAAAAAAGTTCAGAAACGAATTCAGCGTATCTCCTTATCCGTATAAAAACATCTAATCAACTTCAAGTAAAACTTAAACTTATAAACAAAAAATCCGGTTTCAACCGGATTCCAAACGAACTATATGTACAGGTAAAAAAAAAAAGATTGTCATATACAGATTCAGCGTGTCTTCTTACCCCTAAATCTGTCATCTAATCAACTTCAAGTTAAACTTTTGCTTTTAACAAATTTTCCGATTTGACCTGATTCCGGCCGAACAAGTTGTCCTGGTAGAAAATACTGTTCACATAAGGGTTCAGCATGTCTTCTTACCCCTTAATCGAACCTCTAATCAACTTCAAATAAAACTTTTACTTTGAACAAACTTTCCGGTTTTGGCCGAATTCCGGGAGAACTACATGCCCGGCGGAAAATGGTTTTCACCACCGTGTTCAGCATGTCTTCTTATCTCTAAATCGAACATCTAATCAACTTCAAATAAAACATTTACTTGTAACAGACTTTCCGGTTTTGGCCGGATTCCGGGCTAACTACTTGTCTGGCAAAAAAAATGTGTTTCACCATCATGTTCAGCATGTCTTCTTACCCCATAATCGACTGTCACATTATATGTTTAAAAATATTTTATTTGCCCCTTAAATTAAACCCCCTCCCCCACCCCTAAATGTAGGGCTACAGAGCCCATCTACGAACTTGACCTTACTCTTGACCCAAACAATCCTCACACCAAGTTCCATCAAAATATCTCATTCCCTTCGAGAGTTGTAGTGCGTACAGACGGACAGACGGACGGACGGACAGACGGACGGACAACTTTTGTGATGTCATAGGTATCCCTCCACTTACGTTTTGGGATCCCAAAAACTCGCAAGAGGTATTTTGGGTGAGATGACAATGTTGCGGGGAGCAATTCTATCGTCGAAATCATAGCAAAAAACAGATCTATGTTGCCTGACCAACGTCAAGCGTTGCGGCAACCTCTGTTCGGCTTCACCGACTAAAGTGTTGCAAAAGCAAACCAACTTCATTGGTTTTGTTTCTTCGCTATCGGTTAAATGCTGAAGTTGTCAACCCTTAGAAGCTTTCAAAACGGTACGTTCCAAGAAGAACACAATCGGTAATTATATGACCAAAGACTATTCCTCAGCGTTGCAAAAACAACACAAATGAATACGGGAAGAAATTGAAAAATGTGCACCAATTTGCAGAAATTTCTAGCCCCTCGTGACGCCCCTCTAGCAACAAATTCGTATTACGTCTCCCCGTGATAGGCATCAAATACATTCGAAGCAAATAATAGGTACATCAACTAGCAAAAGTTGCAAACCCCTCATGTTCGAAGATAATTATAGCCTAACAGCCGATTGTTACCCCTGAATGTCTTACTATCGGGAACCAAATTGTTCTTACCACCAAATAAACGAGAAACACAAGACAGGTATACCAGCTAGCAAAAGTTGCAAACCCTCATCGCCGAAGACGTTATGGTTTAGCAGCCCATTGTTGCTTGCAAGTCCCCTACATGTGTCACGATTGGGATCAGCTTATTTTTGGTTTCAGTGTGTACTGTAGTACTGGAGTTGACAACCCCTCGATAGTTTCAAAATGGTGTATCTCATGAAGGAATTTCTGTACCAACAACCGATTGCATATAATTTGATCAGCTCATCAAGAGCTATTGATTGCCGTTGAAAAAAAATCATCTGTATTAGTGCAAAAGTTGTCTTTTTGCCGTGGGCCAACTTTCTAATATCACCGCTTAGAAAGGAGCAAAGGATAAGGTCTAATTTCTTCAGCACTGAGAGAACTTTTAATGTTTAAGAGGCACATCTGACACCATTTCTCTGCCGCAACCCCAAGTACAATGAAAGATGAGCTTAGCTGAAATCACGAACAGAAATGAGTAGAAACAATAGATGGCAGCACTCTCAGACCCGTGCGAAAATGACTTTTTTTTCGAAATTTGTCTACTCATTATTCAAAGAAGATGTATTGGCTGTGGGGCCGGGCAACTGCGTCACATGTTTAGCATTTGTAGATTTTAGTCCATGTTCAACTTGAAACTGGTGCCTGCCTGCTTGCCTGCTAGAACAGAGCTTTCCATTCGAAGCAGAAACATGGTTTGATGAAACGAAAGTTTGGATCCACTACTTCAGATAATCCTCTCTGACATAGGTTATTCAAATCAGCTCCACTTCACACACCATAGGCTCTAGCTTGAGGACAAGCAAAAAGCAGCCGTTTTAGCCCCAGGCAAGAGTGGATTTCTGTTCACAGACAGAGCGGGTGGGTTAAGGATTTTCCGGGGGGCCCTGGGTAAAGGTTAATCGCGAACATCGCGACTGCCGCTTTCTGAAGGTTCTCAAGAAGGTTATGCTCGTGAGCGACTTGAATCAGGACGCGAGAATCGAAGCCCTTGGCGTTGTGGGCAACTTTGCTTAAAAACCGCACAGGTTAGGCTCTTACAATTTTCGAGCAATTTGCAGAAAACGATGGCATACGAAAAGAAAAAAAAAAATAGGACAAAACCAAAGTTCTCAACACTAAAAAAGGTTTCCGGGATCAAAATGGGCATTATGTTTTTTTCCTTTTTGAAACTCCGTCTTGTATGGGCATAAATTATTAATAATAATAATTGGGCCTGTCCAACAATCCAACGAAATATACAGGCCGGGTAAGACACTGTTGAGTGCCACCATTTTTGTGCTGGTCTCTCCAGTGCATTTTCGTTTCCCCAACATTTATACATGCAATTGCACGTACATGCCATTCACTTGCCCTAAACATTCTTAGAGGGTCTCTTGCTTTGTCATAGTCCGGGTTCATAAAATTGACACATTGAAAACTATGTTAGACTCAAGCGGCTAAATCTTACTAATCCCCAGTACACTGGGCAGAAAAGTGCATAACTACGTTTAAATACAGCATAATACACCTTGGATTCAAGAGGTCACAAAACAATATCACCGAAGAATGTTTAGTTCTATCACAAGCAGCGGAGGGCAACAAGACCAAAGATTTCAACTGGGTTCCCAAGGGGAAATGTTTGTTGAACTTCCTGAAACCTTGGTTCTAGCAGATTTCCGGTTGTTGCCGGATCCTGTAAACGTGTAATGGGATTGTATTAAACACCTAAACTAGCGCCACAGGGTGATTTGCAACGTTCCAGACTTGTTTTTGGAAATCATCTATCTTAAGCTTCAATGTCTTCTTGCAACAATTATCAACAATTGTGAAACCGGATTTCGACAGATTATCCCTCCGAGGCAAGAAAAATGGTTTGTCATGGGGAAATTTTGTCTGGGGACTGACTAGCAATGCTTCTTAGACAACCTTGAGACAACCAGCCAACCACTTGACTGAATGGTAGGAAATGACATCCATTGAGACTGAGAGTTCTCTCGGAGTCTACAAATATTTATTTATGAATTACCAATAACCAGTAACAAACAGCAGGTAAATAAGAGTAAAAATTGGCATCCAAGTTAACTGCCATCCAAAGAAGTGTGAAAAGTTAAGCTATTGTGCTGCACTAACTTTTATACTGCAACCTATTTACTGCATTTTAGGGGGTTTCAGGCAGTCATACACAAATCCTCAATTTTTGGGCGTGGTGCCCCAACGTCTGGGCATGCCCTAACGTATGGGCATGCCCTAACGTATGGGCATGCCCTAACGTATGGACATGGTACCCCTGTGAAATTTGGTTAAACTGTCACTGGCTACATACCTAAATAGGGTCTTCATCCTGTCCTGGATCAAAAGATACCTGATTTCACTTTCTATCCAACCTCATTTTCCAATTTTTAAAATGTTAGAGCACTCCAAGATACACTGATACAGTGAGTTTTGTGGAAGCCACTTGTTTCCCAGTGGGTTTACTCTATCCTTTTCCAGGTTTGCTACTAGGTTGCTCAATCCTTTTCCATGTTGTCAAAAAGTCAAAAGTCAGAGTACAAAAAAAGTAAAAAAAATCACTCAAAATAAATAAAATAAAAGGCAAACAATCTAAAGGAAATATTGCTCAACAGATTGAAAAGCTTGCCTCATCCATGCTACCTAGCAGCAATTTTTTGAAAAAGGATAAGACAAACCCACTTGAAGAGAAGTGGCCTCAAAAAAACTCAATGTATCCTGGAAGTCCTCTAACATTTTGTAAATTGGAAAATGGGGTTGGATAGAAAGTAAAATCAGGTATCTTTTGATCTGGGACAGGAAGAAGACCCTATTTAAGTATGTAACCACTCTCAGTTAAACCAAATTTCACAGGGGTACTATGCCCAGGGGCGTCACTAGCCTTTTACCTTTGGGGGGGGGGGGGGGGGGGGGTGAACGTCCGGTTTGTGCCAACTGACTAAAAAATGTGCCAACAAAAACCGTGGTAAAATTAACAATAATGCATCCATAGAGATTAATCCTTTGATGTATTTTCATATGTTAAAGTTCACAAACTTTGCTTTTCATTTTAGCTTTCGCTAAAAAGCGAAGCTTCCAACGACTGTACCAAGCACAAGTTAAATGAAGCAGCACAGGCAAAAAAAAAATTTAATCTGCCTTTTTCCCTGAAGAATTCAGCTATACTTACCATACAAGTTCTAGCTTTTAAGGTGTTTCTGCCCCCCACACATTTCAATCCTAAAAGGCCAATTAAATGAAACACCGTTCTTCCAATCAAAGAATACTACAAAATGCGCCGCGTGCGAAATTTTTTGTACTTTAACTGCAATGTATCACTTGAGATTATTCCTTTGATACAATTCCGTATTTTAAAGTGCACCTGCTGTTCATTTTAGCTTTCGCTAAAAATCGGTGGTTCTAACGACTGTACCTAGACAAGATAAACCAAGCGGCGCAGGCGAATTTTTTTTAATATGCTTTTTTAGCTGGGCTATAGTGCAATACAATTTCCGGCTTTATCGTGTTTAAAACCCCAAGAATTTATATCCTAAAACGAAAACTAAATAATACATTGTTCTTCCAGATAGAAAGTACGCCACAGGCGAAATTTTGTGTAAAACTAACTGTAACCCATCCGTTGAGGTTGTTCGTTTGATGTAAATTCATATATTTAAATTCACATATTCGGCTTTTCGCTTCAACTTTCGCTAAAAAGCGAAGCTTTCAACGACTGTACCCCAGTTGAACTGAGCAGTACCAGCAAAAAAACATTAAATATGTATTTTTCGCGGAAAAATTTGCTCCCGACAAATGTTTGCAGAATTTGATTTCTTACGGATAAAAAGACCCGATGTGCAGAATACCGACGCCCGACAAAAGCATTCATACTTTCATTTCTTCTGTGTTTTGCCCAACAAGACCGTAAAGAACTATGTTTTTCATGTGTAAATAGAAGGCGAGAACTTTCGGCATGCGGCCAATAAAAATTCACAGAATTTGACCAACAAAAATTTGTGTAAAAGAACCCAACGTGCTTCAATGTGAAAGAACTCGACTGAACCGTACAGAACTTGATTTCTTATGTGTAAAAATAACCCCTTGTGCAGATGAGACTTGAACTTCCCGAGTGCGCCCGACAGGGTTTTCAAAATTTGATTATAAGTAGAACCCGATGAGCAGACAAAGTTTACTTCTTCTGGGTTTCTTGTTTAAAAAAAGAAACCAATGTGCCGGCAAGAATACCGAGGCACGACAAAAGCATACAGAATTTGATTTCTTCAGTGTTTTGCCCGCAAATGTTTGCAGGATTTCATTCTTTTGTAAAACAATACGATGTGCAGATGAGTCGACCGACGCCCGGCAAAAACATGAAAAATGTATTTCTTCTGGATTCCTTATGTTTAAGAAAATATGAGCCGGCGAAAATCCCGAGGCACGACAATTGCATGCAGAATTTGAGTTCTTCAATGTTTTGCCGGACAAATATTTGCAGGATTTCATTTCTTGCGTATAAAAAGAACCCGATGTGCTGACGAGTCAACCGACACCTGACAAAAGCATGCACAATCTTATTTATTTTGTGTTTGACGGCGCTTCACGACGACAAACAAGTGAACTTTCGCCGGGCTTTGACCATGCCCGTGCTCCAGTTCTCAGGGCATGGTGCCCCAGCGTATGCGCGCCATGCTCAAAAGTTGAGGATTTGTGTATGACTGGTTTCAGGTTTTTTTTTTACAATTTGTAAGAAGAAATTGTGCACAAACTTAAAAAAAGTGTGAGAAATTGTATGTGTTCTTCTTAAGATTCTAAAAGGCACTTATTACCTTTGAATCGAATCCAAGGGGTGCTTGTTCCCTCCTTCTTCCTCATATGCTTGAGGCCTTAAGCATTAGGCTTCCAACACTTCCAAGCTCATAGTCAACAGAGTCACGCTTTGCCGGGATTTCAAAGCTCTTGCCAATTTCGCAGCCTGTCGGAGAGCTAACACAGAGCGTGCTCCACCCTACTTATCGTAGTACGGGCAGAGTGCGGGACATACTCTAGCTAGGTTGGATAAATATTAGAAATTGACGTGTAAATACACAAAATCTGAATATCTAATTATACATGTACACCTCGCGGTCACTGGCCAACTGGTTGGCTCCTGTAAGAAAATTCCTATAGGAATAGCCGGCGTTGCCGCCTATTTGGCTACGAGCAAATTCGTACAGGATTTCTGTTTATTTTCCAACTAGTTCGCCAATGTCAGAAATTTTGTGTAGGAAATCCCGCGTTGCCGACTAGTTGGCTACCGTAAGAGATCATATAGGAAAAAATTCGTAGCCAACTAGTTCGTTACCGCAAGAAATTTCTTGTAGGGAATCCCACATTGCCAACTAGTTGGCTATTACGAGAAATCGTATAGGAGGAAACTTTATATCCAACTAGTTGAATATTTTTCCCACTCAATTTAAGGGTTTCAGAAAATATCCAAGTAGTTGGATTGTATGAATTCGATAGAGATTTCGGGAAATATCCAACAAGTCGGAACAACTTTCAGTCTGAAGGGTCTCGGAAAATATTCAACTGGTCGAATCGTATGAACACGGATAGAAATTTCAGAAAATATCCAACTAGTCGGAACAGCTTTCAGTATAAACAGCTGACAAGTTGGCTAAATAAGAAAACTCGTCAAGGAATGCAGAGTTATCAAACTAATTCTCTAAAATGAGAAAATGTGTATAGAGACACATTGATTATCCAATTAGATTGCTGTTAGTTCATTGAGTGTTAGACAAAGTGGCACATAGCCAACTAATGGGATCGAAATCCATGCTGAGACTGAAAGCTGTTCCGACTAGTTGGAGTAAGAAAATTCCTGTAGGAACTAGTCCCCGAAGACGCACCGAAAGTCGGCGGCGGCGGCCCGCCGGTGCAATTCTGATGCCGTATGTATTAGATTATATTTCCATTGAGCTTTATCTTCCCTAGGCTCAAGGTTGTTGTTCGGTTTTTGCTCATCAGCAAGTGCACTAACAGAAAGATTTCGGTTATGACGGCAGTGCAAGAATGATAATTTCTACCAAAAATTGTATGTTGGCCCAAACCGTGTAAACAAAGTGCGAAATAGCGTCCGTGCTGCCTGTCGGTTCGTCACTCTGTCCAACTTTTGCTACTTCAGACACTTCCGGACAAGCTAGAGGGGTATTCTAGCTGTTCCCCGAGGACTCCTCGGGGAATCAAGGTGAACGGCAAGAATAGAGGGAGTCACACCACGCGGACTCCGAGTACGGATAACAGCAAGAACATGGAAATGCTTCCAAAATGGATTGTGTTCCCCCCAAAAATATGCAGTTGACAAAACTAGTCTGGATCCACTTTATTTTCGGTTTTGTTTATTCTGATTGTTTTTTAATTAATTTTACATTGCACCACCACCAGCAACAAGAGCTACGAGCTCATATGGCACTTGTTACGAGTAGGCGGAGTAGGCCCGAACTTAACACTGATCATCTGAGGCGATAGCTTTTTCCACCTAACAAGTTTCATTCAAATCCGATCACCTGTCCAAAAGTTAAGCATGCCACTAGATTCCGGACTCCCCATCCATCCACGGGAAACGACTATTCTCAAGTCAATCTGTTCGGATCCCTGACATACCTGCCAAGTTTCATCGTCCTAGAACATCAGGAAGTATGCATAACTCGCGGGATCGCTAGAAATCCGTACCACTCCCCAACTCTCCCACAGTGCCCAGATCCGGTCCGGTTGACCGGATCTTTCCTTGGACTGAAAGTGGTTCCGACTAGTAGGATATTTTCTGAAATTCTTATCCGCGTTCATACAATCCGACTAGTTGGATATTTCCCGAGACCCTTAGACTGAAAGCGGTTTCGACTAGTTAAATATTTTCTGAAATTCCTATCCGTGTTCATACAATCCCGAGACCCTTAAGACTGAAAGTTGTTCCGACTTGTTGGATATGTTCCAAAATCTCTATCCAAATTCATACAATCAGACTAATTGGATACTTTCTACCCGATAAGAGTGTGAAATTTATCTAGCTAGTTGGATATAAAGGTTTTCTCCTATACGATTTCTCGTCGTAGCCAACTAGTTGGCAATGTTGGATTTCCTATACGAAATTTCTTACGATAGAGAACTAGTTATATAAAGGTTTTCTCCTATATGATTTCTTATCGTAGCCAACTAGTCGGCAACGCGGGTTTTCCTATACGAAATTTCTTGCAGTGGTAAACGAGTTGGAAACCAAAAAAATCCTATACGAATTTTGCTCGTAGCCAACTAGTCGGCAGTGCGGGATTTCCTATATGAAATTTCTTACGATAGCGAACTAGTTGGCTACAAACTTTTCTCCTATATGATTTCTTATCGTAGCCAACTAGTCGGCAGCGCGGGATTTCCTATACGAAATTTCTTACAGTGGCGAACTAGTTGGAAAACAAACAAAAATACTATACGAATTTTTCTCGTAGCCAACTAGTCGCAACGCTGATTTTCCTGTCGGAAATTTCTTACTGTTGCCAACTAGTTGGCTAGTCACCGCGGGGTGTATATGTATGGTGGGATATTTAGATTTTGTATATTATATACGACTATTTTCTTATATTATCCAACTAGAGGTGTTCAGTTACTAGGCATGACGTCACGAATTCTGTCTTTTTGCCGTCAAGGCTGGAACGATTTTTCCACTTTCGTGTTCCATCCTACTAACAATAGTAACTATTAGTTAGTATTTCGTTTCTACCTCGTACTGACGGATACATAAGAGTAGGGTAACTGGACACAGTATCCAGTAACAAGTGTAAGAATAAGCTTGTGCGTGCACAAAGGGTATGTGTATGGGAAGCAAAAAGTGCTGGCAGGATGTGTTCATGCGTTCTTCGCAGGCAGAACAAAGATAAACAAGGGAGGGGAGTGTAAAGCGGAGGTGAAGGTTGATGGTGACAGAATAATTGCTGAAGTGAACGGACACACGCATTCACCGTAAGCTGTTTTCAGTGAGGTATTAAAAGTGAAAGATCAAATGAAAACCCGTGGCACTCAGTGTAACGACCCCCCCCCCCCAACAAATCCTTTCCTAATTCCTTCCCCTTCTTGGCGAGGATGCTGCAGTTAGGTGCCGTTAGTTTTGGGATCCCAAAACGTAAGTGGAGGGATACCTACGGCTTCGCAAAAGTTGTCCGTCCGTCTGTTCGTCCATCCGTCCGTCCGTCTGTTAGCACGATAACTCCCGAAAGGGCTAACATATTTTGTTAAAATTTGGCACGATGACTCTTAAATGTTTTGGATCCGTCTAAATCTAAAGGATATGGGGGATTTTTGCCGGGGGGAGCGGGGGGGTTGGTACCGGGGTGGTTTTCGTCAGAGGGAGGGGGGCACCGGAGGGTTTTGGTTGGGGGGGGGGAACCGGGTTTTTTTTTTTTAGCCAGGGGGTTTTCGCCGGGGGGTGCTGGTACCGGGGTGGGGTGTCCGGGGGGGTTTCTCCGGGAGGGTTCTCGCCTACCTATTATTACACCACCACTGGATACCTTAAATTGTGTCATCTTAGGATAGCATGGGCAGAACGGCGACAGTCTAAATTCTTATCATGTCAAGAAAGGCATCAAGGGCTCTTCACTTTTCCATCTATATTAGGGACGGTCCATCCAAAAAACCGTGTTGTCATCTGAAAAGTTGAAATTTTGTTTGTCTGAAGTAATTTATTCGGTAAACAACTTTTATTCTGCGAAACTTATCCCTGGAGCATTTACTAGCCAAACGCTACCAGGGATTATTACGCCAAGTTTGATCAGAAAATCTCAAACTGTATCTCACTTAAAGACAAATATAGAACATGTTCATTCCGATCGTCCGAGAGTGCAAAAACTTTCGTCAAGGACCGGTGAGGTTTTGTTTACAGATACAAACTTGGAGTATTATGGAATCAACCTCGCATTTTCCCTTTATAAATCCGTACTTTTCTGCCGAGCAAAAAAGAGGGATGCAGACTAGAGCGTAAACTCACAATAGAATGCGTGCTAGCCTTTCGACCTATTTTGTACGTTCGCCAATATTCTAAGGGGGAGAAAGATGAATCGATCAATAGATCTACGAATTTCGGATTCAGGAGGCCTTGCTGTTTGTTTCCGCGTTTCATCCCTTTTATTTATTGATTTGTGACGTCACACTTCGAGTAAACAACTTCCGCACAGAAGAGGGAGTCCACGATAAGGACTTATTTCCATTTCAGGCTCAACCCCCTTACAATCAGCTTGGGGACAAGCAAACAGGTACAACAGTGGAATACAAACGTCCGGACAAAATCTGCTGCGTCTCAGTTCGTAATCATGTCCAAAGTCAGAATCCGACGCTTTTCCTAATCTTGTGCTACGCTTTACGTAAAATATACGTTTCTTTTTTTGTGATCACACTGTTAATTTATAGCGCCCGAGGGACCAGGATGCCGCGAGGGGTTGCTCACTTGATGGGCACTACCTTACATCCTCCCATGGAAACACCTGGGCATCAGCTTGTCTCGCATACATCTATTTTGGTAGTGAACAGCCCCTCGCGACACTTTGACAAATGATTAAAATTATCTATTGGCTCCAACACCACGGGAGGGTTCTTTTCTTGGAGTACCCCTTTCAGTACGTCTTTTTTTTTGTAGATATTAAGCGGGACAATACAACACCCTTTCCTTTTTTGCCACCTGTCCACCATTGATATTGCTAATGAAAAAAAAAGTCCAAGTCACTCCCTAACTCATGAGAGCCGTTCAACCCTTCTTTTCACAATACAACCTGTTCGCACTCGCGTGCCGCCTATATAAATTACCTGCGCTTCTTTGTTTCGGTTTTCTATCGGGACACAAAGTTTCTCCTAAGCGGGATATGTAGTCGGCAACGCACAGACGCGAGGATACGGTTTCTACGACGGGGAGGAGCTCTGTGGAAGCACCAATAATCTCACTTCTTGCTGGGAATCTGAAACGGAGTTGAAATTCACCAGTTCAAGGCTCCATTTCAATTCCAAAAGCCTTTCGAAAGTGCTAACGTAACTGGGAGTAAGTCGCTATGGCAACTTGCGTAAGTGTTCTATTTATTCTAACATGAGTTCAAGATGAGGGGCGATTCACTTAAGGAGCTTTTGTTCATAACCGCTTGGACCTCCTAAATCTGATTTAAGCTGGTATTTATGTTTAGTATATATTATACTTTCTTATTCCTAGCTATTCGACATTTTACTGTCGACGCCGTATAGACTAGTCTTCGTTTGGCCTTTTTTTGAGGAAGTCCCAACGGATTTAAAGCACTGAAGATGTTTCCAGCTCTAATTTCTTCTACTACCTACTTCGGGGTCCATTTCCTAGTCGCTATTTGGAGTTCTGGGTTCATACATGAGTTATTTCTCATGTGTCTTAATCAGTTTTTCTTTTACTATCGTTTTTCCGTCGGCACATACCAACCAGCACACCTATGCTTCGCTTAGACTTGCCCCAAAGTTCGAAATAAATAAATACTCCCGTATACTTTGCCATTCATTTTGTTTCCTTCCGTTTGAGTGGATCTATGGGATTCGATCTACTCAATTTCTTCTTCCGCTTCAGAGGAATCAAGCTAATTTTCCAATGCTTCGAACTCAGTTAAGCCGCCATATTGCTGTCCCATATTCAATTCCCGGCTCAAGGATGATACGAAGCAGCAAGATGTTTCAAAAAAAAATTGCGCGATTGCCAATCTGTAGAGTTAGTTTTGCTGGATGCACAAGAATTGGGCTACAAAAAACTATACCTTGAATGAAAGCAGCTTTAAAAGCTGTGATCTAAAAGACAAAGAAGCCACTCGGGCGAGATTTGAACCCACGAACAACGGCCTTAATTGCCAACGCTCTAACCACTAGACAATCAAGGGCCTAGGGGGCCTGTGACCATAGTTCGCATAATACTACATTCGCCAGAGATAAGCGCGCTACGGGAGATAGACAGATTTGTCATGGTTAAAGTTCTCGTACAAATTCACCCGTTTAGCCATCACCTATTGCTACCAGAAATAGGCTAGCAACATAAGGATAAAGTAACGAGAAGAATAATATGACAAGAACAAAGATAACAGAAGTTAAACTTTATTCTACTTTCTGTGATCATTCTGTCCTTTATGCTTCAGGTCTTTACCCCTCTTAAGAAAGGTAATTTAAAAAGAATCCGGATAAATTACTTAAAATTCTGCAAATTTCTTCTGTATCTTCCACCTTGGACAAAAAACCGGATTCTTGTTAGCAAATGTTCAGTTCCTGATATAACTTTAAAGTTGGAGATACTGCACAGAAAACTCTCCGGTACGGCTTATGCGCGCCTATCCCCTCACCACCGTCTTATCCGTTTGTTTCGTTGATTTTGTGTATATTTCGTTTTCTTTTTGTGTGTTTCTTTACTTATTCCTACTCCACCATATTTACTTCATGTATTGTGTGGGTGATAAATAAATTAAATTAAATTAAACATATCCAACTGGCTAAATCATCCTACTTTGTAGATCTCCTTGGTCTCCAGCCTTTCTCGTATTCTCGTTAACTATACAACTGTTCCGTGTAATAGCACTGTCAGTCAGTCCGCTTCCGTAATTGCTCCATCCATTCTTAAACCCGGAGGCCTGAATTTAATACTGGCATACTGTAACACCCCTAATCATTTTTACACATGCCTTGTTTTGCTATTTTTGAGCGGATTGTCGGACGATTGTTTAGGAGATTCTTGCTCGTCAGAAAAATCGGCTTTGTAAATTCTTCTTTGTTTTGCTAAAGTCAATGGGCCTGGCCTGAAGAAAGGCTTAAAATAGCGAAAGCCGTAAATTTTCCTTCAGCCCAAGCTGACAGCGAATCATACTTGACAGTGCAAAAGCCGTGGATATTCTCTTGAAAGGAGAGTCTGGTCTTAAAGTATGCATCTATTTTAGAATAGTGAAACATCAACAGTAAACATTGCGGGGTGTGTGCTCTAACCCTTTCATAAGCTATGTTTATAACGTGCCTTCCTCCCGAAAAATTACGGAGGCTGACATCTCCTCTCGTTAGCTTGGAACTTTAATCCGCCAGACAATGACAGGTGTTAAAATCGAAAATCTACTAGTTTCCGTGGACCAGGTGTTCCGCTATCTCGTATTCAATTTCCAGTTTCTAGTTAATTTCACGTAAAAATGAATTATCCACAAAGGCAGCTGTTGCAAGACATGCTATTTGCATTTCAAATCGATCGGAACACAGGAAGCTTTTTGCGCCGATTCAGTCGTCGACCTAGCAGGCTAGAAAGTCTCAGCGTTACAATAATAATAATAATAATAATAATTTATTAATAACCCGTTGTACATGAACAATGGGAAGAAACTGGAGTAAAAAAGAGAAAGAAAGAAAAGTAGATACAACCATGGGTGTCACGACTGGGGGGAGGGACGCCCCCCCCCCCCCAATGCTGTTGGCCAGTTGATTTTTTTCATGAAAATAGTCGGTTTTTCTGAAAATTGGTCGATTTTTTGTCAAAATAATCGGTTTTTCTGAAAATCGGTCGATTTTTTTCTTCAAAAATGTCATTTTTGTTGTTGAAAACAGTTTTTTTTCTACAGAAAAATTCGGTAAAAATTACCACCCAGTCGGTAAATGCCTCGTCCCCCCCCCCCAAACATTTTGACTAGTAACGTCTCTGGATACAACAGGTAAAAATACTAGTGGAACAGATTAGACAGTAATCAATAGAAGAAACGGATGAAATATGCTTATAAAGTTCTGAGTCTCGGCATAGACATTAATCCAATAGACTTATCAGTCGTCCATTACTTGTTTTTTTTTCACAAGAAAAGAATGTTCTCTATTCCCCAAAGTTCTGTGCTGTAAAAGGTTTCTCTTGTTTCATCTAATGAATCAGGGTCTCCCAGTTCAAGACGGATGGTCCTGGTTCCGTCCATACGTCCTCCAAACAACTTAGCACTCTTCTCAAATGCTCCACCATAATTGAATCGTTCCGTAGAGTCCCTCCTGAGACTCTTACAATCCTCCATCATCAGACTCTGAGGCAAAAAGAGTGAAAAGGCTCGTTTCAAGACAATAGCAATCAAAGACCCATCTGATAGGTTTAGTTCCACGAAATGTACATGACCTTTACTAACCATTTACGGGAAATGGTGAGGAGTGGTCTCCGGATGCCCCCCTGGTTGGCCCGCTGTTGTCCAGCCTTTTAGCTCTAAGACTAATCCGAGTTAACTATGACGTCTTACCGGATTTTTACTGTCGTAGTCTTATAACCGCCTTGACCGGATCGTTATGTGACTACAGCTACAAACCGAACCATGCCTAGAATGTTAAAGCACAAGTCGTGGTTTACAGTTCAATTACACTATTTTGACATATGTGACTTCCTTGAAACTCTGACGCATTTCTTTGAGCATGACAAACCCATTTTGGCTGTTTTCAGCCTCGCTCTGCCTCCTTGGCTTTGTTAAGAAAAACTTGAATAACTGGTGTTTCTGACCAGTGAGCTGCTTGGAAGCAATACGCGGGAGACTGATCCACGTAGAAAAGAGCCAAACACTTCAAATACAAAAATTATCGTATTGCCGGTAGGGTGGAGAAACATTACATAGGAGGTTCGAATCTCGGAATTGAGAGGCGATGGAACGATTTAGACCCATCGAGTGAATCAGTTTTCGGTTCAGTTTTCAGTCTACGGTTTTCTTTAGTTCTGCAAATGTCGATGGGTAGGGGTAAGTTATGGGTAATGTGCAGACCCGTATCTGGGAATATATTTCGGGGGGAGGAGGTTTGCTGGCGGTCGGACAAAAAAGTACAAAAAGACATATATCAGAGGGAAAAGTGTTGTATGTTTCGGGGGGGGGGCAGCCCCCCCCCCCCCCCCGGATACGGCCCTGGTAGGATAAATAGAAATGGCGAAACCACTGATTGATTATTTTACGACGTTGCCTTAGTGGTAAGGAATAACGTAATATATTTACACCAAAAAGGCTTTCACCTCTATAAATTACAAAACCTGAAATGAAAAATTTAGCTTTAACCTACACAAAGAAGAAGAAGAAATATACTTATTTATCGACTATAATTAATATAACTGTCTCTTTGTCGTAGAAAAAAAAAAAAAAAAAAATTTCCTGCTCTAATTACGTTATATTGAAATTCAAATTCTGCAAAAAACACTGTCCAGGAAACGAAAAGAAACAAGACCAAAGGTTTGATGGATCCTAAGAATTTCATATCTGATCCAGCCAATTGGATCTTTGAGATATCCGGTCTTCGCCAGACTCCTTGAAAATGTTTACTATTAAAATTTAGAAACAGATTAAGGCAGGTGGCTAATCATCTGAGAAAACCAAGTTCAGATACGGGTTCAGCGTGTGTGTTTACCCCTATACGTCATAGATACTTTGACGAATTTCATCAAAACTTCCAGCTGCTTTACTTTTGCCAAATTTCCGGTTTCTGCCGGATTCTGGGCGAACTACGTGTCCGTTAAAAAAAAAAGCTCAAAAATGAATTCAGCAGATCTCCTTACCCCTATATCGAACCTCCAATAAACTTCAGATAAAACTTGAACTTTTAACGAATTTTCAGATTTTGACCAGATTCCCGGCGAGCTGTCCGACGAGAGGATAATTTACATATACGGAATTAGCATGCCTCCTTACCACTACATCGAACCTCTAATCATCTTCATATAAGATTTCTACTTATAACAAATTTTCCGCTTTCAGACGGATCTTGGACGAACTATATATCCGGGTGGAAAATGATTGTCGTATACGGATTCAGTATGTCTTTCTTACCCGTGAATCGAACATCTAATCAAGTTCAAACAAACTTTTACTTTAAACAAATTGGGCGAATTCCGAGCGAACTACTTGTCCGGCTAAAAATTAATTTTCATATACGTGTTCAGCATGTCTCCTTACCCCTAGACTCAGCTTCTAGCCAACTTAAAACTAAACTTTAATTTTTCACGAATTTTCCGAATATTGCCAGATTCCCGGTGAACTATTTTCCCGACAAGAAAATTATCTTCATATTCGGATTCAGCATGTCTCCTTACCCCTAAATTGACTATCTCATTAGCTTTAAATATTTCATTCGTCCCTTAACTTGAAACCCCTCCCCACCCTTAAGGATAGGGCTACAGAGCACATCTTCGAACTTGACCTGTACTTTAACCCATAGAGTCCTCATACAAAATTTGAACAAAATATCTCAACTCCTTCGAGAGTGATCGCGCTAACAGACGGACAACTTCTTACCGAATCATAGGCATCACTCCACTTACGTTTTGGGATCCCCTCCTCTTCCGACATAGGAAACTGATTGGTCCAACATGAAACCGCAGTACATAGATGCGAGTCTTTTGGGGACCCGAAACGGAAGTGGAGGGATACCTATGACTTCGTAAAAGTTGTCCGTCTGTCCGTCTGTTAGCATGATAACTCTCGAAGGGTTGAGATATTTTGATCAAACATGGCATGAGGACTCTTTAGGTCTAAGTACAGGTCAAGAAGATGGGTTATGTAGCCCTATGTCTAGGGATGGGGGAGGGGTGAGAACTAAAGGGGTACAAAACGTATTTTTTAAAAGCTTATGAATTAGTCGATTTTGGGGTAAGGCGACATGCTGAATCCGAATATGAAAATTATTTTCTCGCCGGACAAGTACTTCACCCGGAATCCGTCCAAAACCGGGAAATCTGTGAAAAGTAAAAGTTTAATTTGAAGTTGATTAGAGGTTCAATTTAGGAGTAACGTGCTGAGTCCAAATATGAAAATTACTTTCTCGCCGAACAGTTACGGAAAATTTGTCGAAAGTAAAAGTTTTATTTATACTTGATAAGATGTTCGATTTGCGAGTAAGAAGACATGCTGAATACGTACATGACAACCATCCTCTTACCGGACGTATAGTTAGCTCGGATTCCGGCTTAAACCCGACAATTTGTTAAAAGAAAAAGTTTTATATGAAGTTGATTAGAGGTCCAGTGTGGGGGTAAGGAGACGTGCTGAATTCGGTTTTGAGCTTTAGTTTTTTTTTTCCTGGAATGCGACTGAAACTTGAAATTTGGCAGAAGTAAGAAAGGAAGTTTTGATCAATTTCATCAAAGTAGATACGACATAGGCTATAGGGTAAACACACATGCTGAATCCATATCTGAACTTGGTCTTCTCAGATGATTACCATTGGCCTTAATCTGTTTCTGAATTTAGTAGTAAAATTGTTTAAGAAGTCTGTCGAAGACCGAGTATCTACAAGACCCAATTGTCTGGATCAAATATTAAATATTTTGGGATCCCACCGATACCTTTGGTCTTGTTTTTCATGGCTCCTGTAAGATGTTCAGCTTTTTACTAAAAGATAAAGTACCTTTCTTTTTCGCCACTGTCGGGACTGCATCGCCTCGGTGTAAAACTCGGAAATTTAGGAGAGGGTTTACCGTCCGATCAGTTTGCAGGAATGTACCATCAGGTGATCGGTAGCTCTCGAGAAGAACAAAATACGGCAAACGCAAAAATTAAGCATACTTAAAGCACAACTCTTACTAGAAACGATCTTTTCACTATGAAACGGATCAGGAAAAACGTTTCGCGAAAATACTATAACTTTCCATCTGAATTTAGCGATTGTCTTATAAGCGCTTGTCCATTCTGTCCATCATTCCTTCTCTCCGAAGCGGCTGTTGGGCGAAAACGTTTGAAAACTGAACCCCCCGGGGTTTAAAAGTAAAACTAAGCAAATTAAAGAAGTGGAAAACAGAAGATTCTCATATCCTTGTGTGTGAAAGAGTTGTCAGAGAACGTCGAAGATTCTGGCAAACTTTGTGTTTCGCAACAGCAAAACTCGGCGGATGAAAAAGCCCTAAAAATTCGTAGGTACAAAATGGAACAATGGTGAAAGCTGGGGATTTAGAAGCTTATAGTCCCATAAGGGAGCTAGGTATGTTATAAAAGGCAGAAAAAGCAAGAGGGGTCCTTTAAGGTTGAGATGACCGTTTCGAGAAACGGATTGATGGAAAGAAAATGCTGTATTTTTTTTTTTAGTAGCCTCTGGTCCTTTAACAAGTCTGATTGCCTTTGCTGCGGTGACATCCAAGGAGGGACACAAATATTAATACTACTTTGTCTTTTCAGGTGCGCGCGAAGGAAGTACAGCCACACTAAGGCTTGATGTCATGGCACTATCCGTTTTCGGAGCTCTTAATATGCATCGAGGATCACTTCAAGGACACCTTCAGAGCACAATGCACCCTAAAGAGGAAAGAATATCCCCTAGAAGCGACGAAGGGGATTCAGCTGTCATACAGGCAAGCCTCCAGAATTGGATGGCATCAGAGTTTTTCGCAAGGACTCGCCTTCTCCAGAAATCTGACATGACACTTGGAGATGAATCTAACGACCCCGTTAACAAACAGCATAATGACTTCGATCAAGGAAGCAAGAAGAGGAGAAAGCAGACTAAACCAGTTCGAATCCGAGAAGAAGGGGAATTTTTGAAGGTAACGCAGCATGAAAACAGAGAAGAAGAAGAAATGAGCCAAAGCGAAAGTGGCGAAAGAAGCAGCGTTCGGGCTGAGTCAAATGGGAGTTCGGAAGTAGGGAAGTTTGTCTGCCCTTACTGCAACGAATCGCTAGCGACGGAGCCTCAGCTCGTCCTTCACTTTCAGGAGCAGCATGTCAATAAACTGATTATCGAACAGCTTCAGCGACATCAGCTGGATGACCAGATGGTCTTTCACCAGCAACAAATGATTTCCCAGGGCCAGGAACATTTTAATCCTTACCGCTATCCCCTGCCGTCATCTTGGAGAAAGGAGCGCGAATCCCCGGAGCCGCCTAACCCTACTGGTAGTCCCAACCGAAAGCAGGAAATGAAGCTGGAGTCCCACACACCGAAGATTCCTTTCCCATTCGCCTCAGACAAGCTGAATGCATCTGGGCTTCACGGCAGTATGTTGCCATACCCTCCCAACCCATTTATGTTCCCGTTTGCTGGCAGTTCTTCAGCTGTCCCACCTTCATATTCGCTACCACAGCCAAACGGGCCCCAAATCAGAATTTTCAATCCCGAGGCCTACTGCGAGCTCTGCAACAAAGAGTTCTGCAACAAGTACTTCCTAAAGACCCACAAAGCCAACAAGCACGGTATTTATTCTGATGTCACTACTCCTAGTCAAGGAAGCCAACACAATTCATCGTTTCAACATGGCTTCCAGCAGTTGGCTAGCCATACGACTGACTCTAAGGCTGGCCTAGCTGCGCAACAGCTTTCGCCGAAACTGAGCTTCCAGAAGACATCACAAAGAACGGAAGTAGGAGGAAACGGACCAGAGCAACCCTTAGCGGCTCCATCCAGTCCACGAACACTCATACAGGGGAATTTGACCTCTGCTCTGTCATCTCTTATGAAGCCCGGGCTAATCATCAACCGCGATGCCTACTGCGAACTGTGCCAGAAAGAGTTTTGCAATAAATCTTTCTTAAAAAGGCACAGATTCAAAATTCATGGTATACAAGACCCGTCGAGCACGAGTACCACTCCGATACCAAGGGTCTTGACAAGTCCTGTCAATACACTGGGTAAAGCGTCTCAGTACCCATTCATGGCTTCGGAGTACATATCATCGCTTGCTGGAACCAGCATCAAGTCCGAACACGAAGAAACAGAGAAAGAGAAGAAGCAGCAAGACGAACAAGGCCACGACATGGAATCCAATCTTGATCCAGAACGATTAAGAGAGATAGGAGTTCAGGATCCAGACGCGTTCTGCACTTTCTGCTTGAAAGAATTCTGCAATAAAGAAATGTTGAAAATTCACAAATGGAAAAAGCATGGTGTTCCATTAAAAGAGAGCGCAGCTGCGGACCAAAGTTTACCACTGGACCTGACACGCCAGCTGGATGGCAGCAAACACGAAGAGGAACAAGAACAAGCGTGTCAGATGTGCAACATGCGTTTCCAGAACCAATACCTACTCCAAATGCACGAGTCTTACTTCCATTCTTTGAATCCAGAAGGGGTTGTGAGAGACTTCAGCTCGTCCGAAGTAAAACACCGTCCGGAATCCAACGATGACCTCCAGAAGCTCCAGTCCATGATCAAAGACCTAAGTGGTCAAGATCTTGAAAAGACCGTCTGCAAGATTTGCCGCCAGTCAGTCGAAAAGAAGCATCTTTCGATTCACATGCTTAAAGAGCATGGAGCCCTGGTCAATGCAGAGCTAGCCCCGGACTCAGCAGTAAAGGACATACTTTCTCTCCCGAAAGAATCGAGGAAACGACCGATGGAACCAGCTAACCCGCAGACTTTTTGCCAAATTTGTAAGAAGGACTTCTTCGCTGTATATTTCCTACAAGTTCATATGCAAACAGTCCACAGTTCCCCAGCACCTACTTTCCACCCCCTTCCTTTGTCGGAGGGATCCGGACGCGGTTTCGTCGACCGCATGTCCATCAAGAGTGACAGTGAGGGAAAGAAGAGGAACTCTAGTCAACCCCCACGCAGTTACTGCGAGATATGCAACAAAGAGCTATGCAACAAGTATTTCATGAAAACCCATATGCTGAAAATGCACGGAATATACGTCGAAAACGGATCACCACTTCAAGGTGTGTCTTGTGACATTTGTCAGAAGGAGCTTAGCTCGAAATACTTCCTTAAGGTCCACAAACAGAATGCACACGGGATCTTTGAAGACATACCAGTAAAAGAAGAACATTCCAGCTCGTCGCAGTCGATGCCTCAAGAGTTCTGCCCCCTCTGTCAAAAGCCGTTTAAGAGCCCCAAGTCGCTAAAGGCCCACCTGACACAAGATCACGGAGACGCGGGAAGAGAAGCTTGGCACATCATGATGTTAGATCGACAGAAGAAACTTGATAAGTTGCAGCCGCTCTGTGGTAGCTGTGGGGAAACCTTTACCGACGTCGTCTCCCTCCAAGTGCATATTATAAAGCATCACCCGTCACAGCAAACCTCATCGTTGCCGACGTTTGCCGACCAGTCGCCTTTTGATCAGCCTCTGAACGCGCAGAACATCCAATCCGAGGAGTTGCCTACCGCAAGCGACGCTATCAGTGCCGACGAGGGTAAGAAAACCGTATCAGTACAAAAGTTCCGATGCAAAAAATGTTCCAAAAAATTCACCTCCAGAGAGTTATGCGTCTATCATCTTTTGAGCAAACATCGCCCAAAGCAGCGGGTATCAGTCGCCCTATGGCTTAGAAATAAGCAACCGAAATTCCGCTGCAAAACCTGCGGATATCAAACAAAGAATATGTCCATTCTTCGGCTCCACATCCGACATAGGCACAGAACAGTGCAGCAGAACTACGAAGATCTGCCCAAGTCCATTGCTGTTCCTCAGCGCCCGACGGAAAACGGGAGCTTCCACATGCAAGCTTTCTTGATGGCGGAACCAATCAACGAGTCGTCATCGTTTGAGAACAGTCACGTGGTACCGTCCGTTGTCTACTTGCCAGTAAGTCAAAAGATTTCGGCACCTGTTTCTATTACGTTCACACTGACCCCGGCCCATGGAATGTAAAAGAAAATCAAAATTCGAGTGTCTTGCTTTTTTTTTTTATTAGCAAAAGTGTATTTAAAGCGTACTTGCCAAAGTGACAGTATTCTTGAGCTAATCTTCCGGAATGTCAGTATTTCGAGTTAAAATATTCGCGTGTTGGTAGACTATACGTGCGGTTTCGCTCGTCTAGTTAAATAATATCATTCGAGACGTGTTTCATGCACAAAATTATGAATCCTTCTAGTCTCGTGCGATCTCTGTAGAACGTTCCATTGTTTCCTGTCTTCTAGTCCTTTTTTATGTTGATGACGCCTCACTGCGTCATCGGAGGTCTTATTCTCAGTTTAATTAGTCCCAGTATTATACTAGAAACAGATAATGAGCGAACTTGGTTGTTAGAGAGTTCGTTGCGGGGAGATCCCGAAAGATTTTTCTTTTTAAGCCACTTCTTGTTGAGAACAATGTTTTCCATGGTTACATCCTTGGAAAGATTCCTTTTTTCGATATCTTCATGGTTTCGTGCAGCGAGCGAGGTTTGCGCCGGCAATTATTTTTACTGGCAAACAGTTCGGGAAATAATTACATAGGCCTTGAATTTACGGCTTTTATTCCCCGTTCGCGACGGAGTTCCTCCCCCTCCGATCGATAATGCAAAAGTTCAAAGCCTCGGCTCTTTTTCTAAAATGGCTCCTACTTGGGAAGGAAATCCAATTCGTTAGCTTCAGGCAGACGTGCGGTGCGTTGGAAACGTGAACGCCCTCCGTGGTGTAGAATTAGAATTCGAGGAAATCGTGTAAAGCTGTACACTTTTTCACTGTTTGGTAGTGAAAAATGTAGTCCCTGAGGGTGACAGAGAAATACAAGGCCTTTGTCGTAGGCTTCTTCGGATGGTTGGCTGGCTGGGCTTCAAATTGCGTCTTTCCTCCTCTGTTAGATTAAGGCACACTTCCGGTTTTCAGAAAGCGTGAAGGTGGCACGCATAGTGTAATTTCTGTCTATCTTTTCGACATTTAAGGCAGTGCGAACTGCTAGAGGTAGTCGATCGACAACTGGAATAGTTGCGTTTTTATCCGTCGAAGTTCATCGTTTGCTTAATTAGTGTTTTTACGACTCCGGCGATCCTTGCCAGGGCGACGTTTCTTCGACGATTCAAGCAAACTTCGAACTTGCTAGCGCAAGAAGTTCGGCGGTCAGAATTTGAAGGACGAAGGAACTGCGACCGGCGACCAAAAACGGTATTTACGCAGAGACCTTTGAGGTTGAAGGTAACTTCAAACTTCGATCAAAAACGCAACTAATTTTAAGTTGTGAACTTCTTCTTCTGGTCCGTTCTTCGATGATTCGTTGGGATTTGAATTTACTCATCGTCTTCCTTCTCGCAGCGATGCATAAATTGACCTGGCTTTCTGTATGGCTGTTTCCACCGTATTTCTTCACGTGCTTCTGATCTTCTATCAAAACAGGACAAATTTCATCGGGCTTTCACCACTCTCCAGCTCGCTTTTCCGAGGTCGCTCTCTCTCTTTCAATCCAATTGTTGAAGTAAGGAGCCTTTCTGTCCTCCTCTTTTCATTCGAAATCCTAATGACATTGGCTAGCTGAGTGATGTCGGCCGTTCGCTGGCTCAATTCCCTGTGCGTCTTTCCCCGGATTTTACGGCCAGAATACCAAACGCCACCATGGGGCTTTTAAATGGAAAATCTGACTCCAGTGGACGGATTCAAGAGAGAAACGTCAGTGTTTGGCTGAAAAGGCGCTGGAAGCATTATTGATTTCGGGAATGCATTTCATTTTGGAAAGGCGAAAGAAAGCGGCAGCTGCTCACACAAGACAGGATACACACTTACTTCCAAAAGTCGTATATCAAAATTTAAAGACAAAATAGTTTAAAAGGTCTACTTCCTATTTCATGTTAACTTATTAAGCCTTTACTTCCGCCACGTTATAAACACTGATGAATTGCAATTGCACTCAGTTAGTGCTCACTACCTTAGGGTTGTCAATTATAGCGTCTTGAACCCCTTTGCCCACTCTTCTGTATAGTTAGACCACGACGCCTGGATTCTGAAATTCCTTTCGCGAGTATGATGATCATCAAAAAGTTTGTAATAGCATATTTTTTAGTTTCAGATAATTAATATTTAGATAAACCTTTAACAGATATGAATGTTTTGTGTGTCTTCCTTCATTATACGATATTTTACGCCCAAAGTCTTGTCTGGTTTTTGCGGTGGCAGGATGAGGGGTTCATGAAGAAAACGTGAATACTTAATTGTCCAGGTTTGGTTGCGAAAGGTTAAAGATCTGATTGTATGGTTGACCGACTGAATAGGGGCGTGCGTGGTTTATTGCTATATTTTCTTTTGTTTCCGTTTTTCTAATGACGGTAACTCTCGAAATGGATTTTTAGAGAAAAAAAATTAAGAACTCGAAAACTCTATTTTTGTCTTCGATAAATTTCATAACAGATAGAACAAGGATGCGCAGTTTCAACAGACAAACCTGAAGGGACAACACTTGGGATGTAATCTGTTGTATTTAAAAATGTTATGGATGGAATGTTATGCATAACGAGCATTGCCGGGAAGAGCCCGAAAAACCGCCGAAAACACATCTACTGAATTTTCTGATATCACGAAGACAAACAAAAAAGTCAGTAGATGCTTCCGGCATTTTTCGGCTCTTCGGCAACGCTTGTAATGCATAGGCTTAGGCTAACATTTCATGCATAACATTTTAAAAATCACAGCAGATTACCTCCCAAGTTACTAAACTTAAACGTAACTTCATTTGAGACTGCAGCACCAAGTTTCAAGTCTCCAATCCAAAGAGTCACTAAAATTTCAGCGTGACTGAAGAAAAGTTTGCAAGGAACTTCTCAGAATCGATAAAAGATTTCCCGAGGATTTCAGCCATTTCCGACTTTCCAGTGTCACGTAGCAAGAAATGTTTCGAAAAGGACCGTTTGACAGCCGTCTTTGAACGCGGTTTAGTTTGACGGGTGTTTCCCTTCGACCTCGTCTTTATTCTATAACAATCCGATTCCGTAAAAATCGCCTAGGCTATCCCGGAAAACACGGTCGCTATTTCCTCCAGCAGAAAAACATGGCATCCCTTTCCGTCCCACGATATGATATTTTCTTTCATCCTGTAAAATAATAAACTCCGGACATTCGCCGAATAAATTTTGATTGGTCGCCCATAACCGCGAGGTTATCTCGGAGAGCGTCTTCTGAGCCAGAAGTTTTTCTATTGGGCCCTGTCTCGACATGAAAACATGTTGAAATATGAATGTTTCAGAAACTTGGGAAAATTCAGCCGAATTCTCGGGAAAGATGACAGCTCTCCTGCAATTTTACCTACTTTATGACAGTCATATTCTCATATTTCTCGCAACAATGCGGATCGAATGCTATTTACCAAAGAAACATCATTGCTTTTTTTATTGTTTTCCATGGTGCGAGTTTGGGGAACAGGAGAGTAATAACTCTTTCTGAGGAGATGGCTGATCATGGGAAGTAGTTGCCAGTCGATCAGTCATACCTTAAAGCACTAAGCGTACTATAAATTATTCTGCGTCCACTTAATCAAGTATTTAAAGTCTTTAAAGTTTAACTGACAAGGGACGAGATGGAACAGTCTTGTCTTGTTACCCCTCACCTATTCAGTTAAAGAGGCATGAAGACCCGATGAAAATGTGTTACTTCGTTGCTCTGCAGTTCCTGAATAATCAATCTTCAAATAGTGGAATTTCCCAGGAATTACCCTGTCATATTTGTGGTACTACCTGTGTCGTATGCTTGACGGAAAATATTTATGAAATGTTTTTGTTCAGGCACTAAGCAGTCTTCACCAAGCTTATCAAAAAGCCGCGTTTTTGTTCAGATTCAAATATTCCGCGTCATAGTAAAATTTGCGCTGTAAGGACAGCCGTAGCTATTCTTAACCTCACTACTAGATCAGATAGTGGAAAATCAAAAAATCTCTTAGCAGAATTTAAATAACTCAGTTTATTCAACTAAATGATACAAAAATAAGTTTGCTTTTCAGTTAATAACCAACTAATAACTTTAAAGCTATGTCTCATGAGTTTGAAAAATCTCGGTTCAAAACTCTAAGAAGTAAAGCAAATTAGGGCGCGACTTTATCCCGGTCGCATCACGAACACACTCATTAACACGTGAAGCATTTTGCTTGAAGTGATTACAAACAAACTTGCGTACGTTCTCATATCTGTTGCAACTGCGCACCTATGCGTAAATGTTACGAAACTTCTGACATTGTACTAGATGAAAATTTGTTTTGAACTTAAATTGCTTACAAAGCAGAACTCGGAACGAAAATCTCTTCTTAGATGAAAGCTAGAAGGGATAAGCTTAACTTACACAAGATAAAAATTGCTGTTTCTTTACATACCCGTTTAGAACCGACTTGACGGCTTGGAAACCGGACGAACGGCCGATCGCGAAAGATCAGTATAAACAACAACAAAGGATACGGTTCAAATACGTTGCAAGTGAAGAAAGTAATCACCTCCTAAAAGCATCAAATTCAGTATTTTAGCAATACCAAATTAAGACTTCCTCGAGACTTATCTTTCTCCTGAGACATTGCCTTTCTCAAACACTGCCTGACTAATAGTTCCGTTAACTTCATAGCTTCTGGAAGCCGTTAGTCCTTTTTTCAGGTAGATCTTCAAACAAAATCTAAACTAATGCAGTCCATTGAAACCGGTGTTCTCGTGCCAGACCGACTTAGCATTTTTGGAACCTTCTCCTCCCTTTATGTCACAAACAGTCCAGTATATCTTGAGCTGTCATAAAATATTCCGACTTTTCCCGCGAAGGCAATTCTCTTTTAGAGGTTCTCAGGTCCCATGTTGAAAGTGCCGCAAGTAGTAAAAGTTTCAATAAACCAAAACTCCTGCTTTCGTTATTGTTACTGGACCACGACGTAAATTAGGATGATAAGAAATATGTTTGGAGGGGAGCAAGTTTGTCAGTCTTGGCACGGCCTTCAGTTCACAACAGAAGACAATATCCGCTTCACAACGGCGAGCGGTTTACTCAACGTCTGTGACCTTACAGGCGTCATTTTTAGTATTGTCGCCTTTGGTCAATATTACTTCAAAATCTTAGTTCCTTTTCCTGTTTTCCTAAGCTTTTGACGACTTCGGATACAGCGTCTTTGCAGTCTTCGCATTTTCGCCAATACACCATTTTTTACGCACAGTTTAGCAGAATGAAGACTTGGCTGCAAACCAGTCTCGCCGTTTTTCTATTAACGGCGCAAGCACGAATACTCTACATAAAGGGTATTAAACACTTGAGTTAACTTTCGATTTTCACACTTCTTCGACCGGCTTTCCACGTTATTCTCATTTCTTTATTATTCACTTGCTGCACTTCTGTTTAGCTTTATGGATTGAAACTAAATAACAGAGATAAACATTCCGCCAGTTTCCCGAAAAAGGCATACTAATACGATCAGCTTGAAGCCAGGCTTTATCTTCTAGATTCCCAGACGTCCGGGGCTTCCGTAGTCAAGCCAATCCTTCCAGATTTTCATGATAATGATAACACAATTTGCTGTTCTTCAACATTTCCTAGATGTCCATTTTACATTTCAAATATCTCTTGCATCCAAGTCACAACTGTCAGTCACTTTCCCTTTTCTTCCCCCATTTGCATATTCGTAGTGTCTCTCGAACGGGTTGCCTCTATAGCACCTTCCAGACATCGGGAATCTTGGGTGTCCAACACCCCGGACTTCCAGACGTTTTTGGCCTGGCTTCACCTTCCAGATCCGTCTCGACGAAAACGGTTGTCCCGAATCCGGAAGAAAAATCTAGAAGGAGAAGCCTCGCTTTTAGCCGTTGCATACTAACCATCGTGTATACGACAGCCAAGTATTTATGGTCCGTTCAAAAAAATGGGGGAAATCATGCAATATGATCCCTGCCTCGTACAGTCGTCGGGCACGTGTAACCCCTACCATTTTCAATTTATGACGCAAACAATAATGTCTATTTTCGTCACAGCAGCTGTTTTGGGGCAGAATCCACATAAAACGGCAAACATCCATTGTGCCCCCTCCTGATTAAACTTTTGTTCGAACCGGGAATGGCTTGTCGTGCAAAATAAGAGCTTTAGGTTTGCGCAAGGACGATGATTAATGTGAGCTCTGCTTCAGTGGCAACTGAGTGCACGCAAACCGAAATAAGATATACCTTACCTTACCCATGGTTCACATTGCTGCGATTTCGCGCAAAATTATGCGTCATGCGACACAAATCGTGCGACAAGCAACGCAGAACTTTGTGTTTTGTCGCAGTGTCGGATGCGTTGAAATATTTCAACTGATCCGACATAACGCATGCGATTCTTGAGGGAAAGAAAAGAAAAAAAGAAAGAAAAGTTAATTTTCAAGACTAAAAATTGCTCTACCTTGGTCTGATTGTAATCCTAGGATAGCTGAATGCAAAATATCTTCTGAATAAACTTGTATTAACCTGTTTGAAGAAGAAGATGACATATGGGGTTTGACTGAAAATTTCCTAATGATGGATGATATTCATATGGGTAATCTCCCAGCATCTTCAGACTCTTGTTTCCCCCAGGGTTTCTTTGTCCTTTTGCAGAATAGTCTCGTCGAAAAATTTCGTTTTCCATTTGCGTCTGCGTGGTAGTGTGAACGTCCATGCGATTCCGTCGCACGTCGGAACATCAAAGAAAAAATCGTGTCGCACACGAAGCAGCAGTGTGAACCAAGGGTTACGCATCTAATCTCTTTCTTACTAACAGAGCCCCTTTGCTGTACTGTCAGAAGTTTCATAAACAGATAACACGAGGATGCGCGGTTTCAACAGATAATGCGTAACAGATAACACTTCGGATGTTATCTGTTTTGTTTCAGAATGTTATGCATAACAAGCATTACCATAAGGAAGAACCGAAAAACCGCCAAAAAGTTTTCCGACATCATGATAATAAGGAATAAAGTCAGTAGATGCTTTTTTGGCTCTTCCTAACAAAGCTTGTTATGCATAACATTTCATGCATAACGTTTTCAAACATAACAGATAATATCCGAAGTGTTATCTGTTAGGCATTATCTGTTGAAACCGCGCATCCTCGTGTTATCTGTTATGAAAGTCCTGACAGTGTGGTAGCGAGATATGGCCCATTATAAGGTATTCACAAATCACAACTCAGTTTTTCACAAACAGAACGAATCCCCACTACTTTAGGTCCACTGCCCGTTTTGGTGCTGAAATCCGGTTAGATAGAACAGCTACTGCATTCGTTGAAGTCAATTTTGTATTTTTCTGCTTTCAGCAGGACCAAATAAAGGGTCTGAAGTCGTCAGTCTCTGCAGATTTCTATCTGGTTTGTGTCGTAGCTGTCGGTCGAAAAACGAAGAACCTTTTGAGACCGGAAGTAGCCGAGAAATCACTCTCGAGTATACACAATAAATCATGTGCCCTTTGCTAATGGTCATTGGTCATCTTAGTTGCCATAGCCGACTGGCTTGGGTGGGGGATTCAGTATCCCGGCTCGAGCCCAACGTGACCCCTTCGTTTGCGACAGCGGCATGGCTTTGTAAGGCACCGCGGAAGACAGAGCCGTCAAACAAGTACCTTAAAGAGGATCAAAGCTGTGGGAAAGCTAGCCCCAACCATATACTCTTGCCATGGGCTAGCTAAATTGCGGATCTGGACCTACCGCGGCTGCCACATACTGACGCGAATTGTACGTTTTAAAGCCTCTTTGGATCTACAAGGTTTATTTAAAGCTTCTCCGTCGGGTGTTTTTTCTTCACCTCCATGGCAACGCACTTGCTGATTAAATCTCTCGTTAGCAGAAAGGAATAGGCCGTATTCCAATGGCATCAATTTCTCATATCCAATTTCTTATTCTGTGTCAAGTATTTATTCTCCTTGCATGAGTCTTTCAACTGTTCGCACTGCGGCAAAACTGTCTTTCCAGGTTGATATCACATAAGACTCGAATCCGCTCATGAAACGTCTTGGATTTTTCTTGTCTTTAAGTGGTCAGTTACGGTAAATTGCCTCCTCTTATTCGTTTTGTGTACTGCCATAAACGAATATAAAGCTCCAACGAAATTGTTTTTCCATCGTAAAGCAACCGTGAACGGTTAAAACAGTCAAACGGATGACAGACATGATTCAGAACAAACTGGTCCATCAAGACTTTTCCCCCAACTATTAAGTGATCTTTTCTGTTCTTGCACCGGCGGTTGTCGTAACGAGGAAATGGTTTTAAAACGTAGCCCATCTTTCGAATCCTGATAAACGACGTTATGGGTAGTACTTCCAGCGGCAATGAGATGATTCAAAGCTGAACAGAGGCAAGGGAATGCCGAATCCGATTGGTCAGTTCGAACTGAAGCCTTAGCATCATCGATGAAAACTCACCTTCGAGGTCCTGTTCTCTAACACCATTAGGCTACGTTATTTTGGAGTTGACAGGTTCCCGTTCTTTATTGTAAGAGATGAACCCACTGATGTCATCGGCGATGGGCTTGCGGCAGGGGTACTGAGCGACTTTCTTCAGCACTGCCGAAGTTCCAAATAGGTAGAGTGGGCACTTGCCTGTGGACCCCGCTCCTTGTAGGAGCTCTGCGACAGCGAGTAAGAATTATGAAGCTTTCTTAAACTGTTTGGTGGAAAGTACTAATTTGTAACGTTCAGTAGTGATGGTCACCCCTATCAAACGACTAGGAGATCATTTACAACATGGCCCCAAAATTTCGATCGCCTTGGGGACTTCACTTTGTTCTAATCCGGCACTGCTTTTCACGGCAACACACATTCCATGTGGTTTGATTAATGTCTTTCTTTTGTCCACTTTACGGTGTTCTTGTGTCGTGGACCCCTGACCGTCTCTGTCAACAACTGTGTGCTGATTCCCGGCTATCTAACGCTGATCTTAATGATTATCCTCACCTGAAATGGGCATTAGGTTTGGTGTGTTGGCTTTTCCCACAATCGACTTCGAAACGATAGAACTTCGACCATGTTATCCAACACGGCCATTGATTTTCCAGTTCTCTTGGAGGTACTGTCAGTTTCTACCTATTGAACTTTTCCTAAGGCATATTATTGATTTCAATTTTCTTTCACATTACTGTCATATTCACTCGAGTGCTGTCGTCGGAATTGACAATTGGAAAGAAGGGTAATTGCTGAGGTGTATGATCCAATTACGTTGAATCAAGGCTTTTCAGACGTCCTAGGTTTAGATATTTCGTTATCGGCAATTAGTTAGGTGACGCCAGCATTAATCTGATGGCCTCTGCTTGGTGAAAAGTTACTTGGCGAGACTTTGGAATTGCAAGGCCTGCTCACTGCACGAACCAGACGTTCCTTCTGTAGGATTAGCTACAGATAATTATTTTCAATTTATTCCAGTGTGTTTCCGTTGTACTTTTATCACTTGTTAACGAATTGGTAGTGATGTAAAGCGCTGACCAGTTTTCTACCTCATTTGTTCTTTGTACTATTCCATGTGTGTAAATACGTGAAAAAATGTTAGTAACCTGTTGCTATTGTTTCCTTTTGACTAGACATGTTCTTCATATCGAAACCTCAGGAAACGTAGATGGTTGATGGAAGGGTGCTTCGATGCAAAGATTGTAAATAAGAATCCAGATAGTAGATTTACCTGTAGCAGTTTGAACAAAAAATCAAAATTTTTCGCCTTTTTCTTGTGTCATGAAAATCAAAAGTTTTACAGCCTTCGACTGTTATTCGTAATGTATTAGACGTCGTGAGGAAAGATGCATATACGTATATTGTATTAGCTGTAGTAATGTTATTTTTATCCACTGGCTGTTCTTTCATTTGTTTCAAACATTCCAGAGTATTATTGAAGTTAATGTTGACACTTTTAATGGCAATGTCAGGTATTCACATTATTACTGTACAATAAATAGCTGATCATTCGAGTTCTTCTGAAGTCTTTAGGCTAAATTGACGGTTTGTGGCAAGATTCACTCGGAGGAGCCTTTAGAGCTTCGCGCGATTCGCCCAATCTAGAGCTACCACGGATTAAAATCTCCTCCTGGATTTCCTGGCAAAATAAAAACTTTCAAATTTTCCGACTTGATTTTGAGTCTACGCAGGAAGATCAGAGCCTCGTTTTTGTTGCAATAGCGCTGCCGCATCGCTGCTGCAGCACTTCTTTGCTTTTGCACAATATGCGTTTTTGGACTCACTTTCTTCTTGGTTGAAGCGGCAGCGCTGCAGCATCTTGCAAGAAAGCACGAGCCTCGTTTTTGTTGCACGCTGCAGCTCCGTTTCTCGGCCGCTTCCGGGTTGATTCTTTCTACATCCGTTTTTGCACTGCATTGCTTCCGAGGAAGACGGCAGTACCTCTCGAGAATCGCGGACTTGCTTACCGACCAAGTCCGTGCTTCCCTGCAAGGTGCTGCATAGACTAAGAAGAAATTGCGCGGGCAGTGAATCCAAGAACGTATCTTGTGCAGAAGCAGAGAAGTGCTGCAGCAGCGAAGCGGAGGCACTATTGCAACAAAAACGAGGCTATGGACTTGGTCGGTGAGCAAGTCCGCGATTCTCGAGAAGCGCTGCCGTCTTCCTCTGAAGCGCTGCAGTGCAAAAACGGATGTAGAAAGAATCAGTCCGGAATCGGCCGAGAAGTGGACCTGCAGCATGCAACTAAAACGAGGCTCAGAAAAACTTGAAAAGGACGGAAGAAAGTAAAAGAAGTGCAGTGGAGCCGGGCCCTTGCCCTTTGTCGTTTTTCACGGTGACTTCTTCTTCTTTCCCTGATTCATCACCCCCCCCCCTCCCCCCACTCCGCGTGCCCAAACACCTAATCATACTCGACCAGTGCTCAGTAAAGCTCAAGTGATCTACATTCTGGACCACAAAGCAGGAGAGGAATCAAATATACAAATTTCTCGAAACGGATAAGTCAGCTGTGATGTTCTTCAGCAATATTTTGGCCGTTCTTGGCAAGGTCCTCTTGCAGATACAGCCTGAATCCGTTTTGAGTCATTTGTATGCATGATTCTATTTAGAAGATGAATCGTGTCGCTTAGTTAGACACACCGTTGAACACAGGTTGAAGACAAGCTGCAGCAGCACTAGAGTACAGCGCCAAGACCAGAGCAAAATAACACTACTGAGTAGCGCCAAGACCTATGATTTTCATGCTTTTCAAACGGGTCATACTCGTAGCGCCGCCCACTACGGCATTTAAAGCGAGATAAACTAGCGGGTTTAGAAATTACTAGTAAAGCAAAGGTGCGGTCTGCACATACCAAAGAAATAATGGAGGACCTATCATTTTTTTGCTGTGTTCAGAATATGAATTTATGGGAGACAGGGTGAATGATTGAATATGTTTTAGTAGGGACGTTCTCTATAGCTACTGGTGCTAGTGTCGCTGCTATTCGAATGTGTGTCAATTTTGTCAAGTCTTGGCACTACTTCCTAGTATTATTTTGCTATGGCCGAGACCTATGCTCTCCATACTTTGCAAACGGACCATACTCGTAGCGCCGCCCACCACGCTTGCAGCATTTAAAGCGAGACAAACTTGCGGGATTAGAAATGTCTAGTAAAGCAAAGGTGCGGTCTGCACACGCCAAGGAAACAATGGAGGCTCTATCATTTTTTTTTCAATGTTCAGAACATGAAGTTATTGGAGCCGGCGCCGGTGAACGACTGAATGAGATTCGGTAGGGATGTTCTCTATCGCTGGTGGTGATAGTATCGCCTCTACTCGAGTGTGTGTCAATTTGTCAAGTCTTGGCGCTACTCCTTAGTGTTATTTTGCTCTGAGCTGCGGTAAGGATCTTCTGACACTTCAAGTTCAACGAAAGTTGCACATTCCTTCGGATTTAGCGGAATCTCACTCGGCTCTTAAGGCTCAATAAGTGATGAGAACCTCAGGTGAGTACAGTTCGAAGAACCGGGTCATGGTGGTATTTTTCCCTCGCGCGGTCACCTTCCCCATCACCTAACCCTTTCCCTCCAAGTATCGATTTTGGTTTCGCAAAGCTTGCTTTTCCGATTCGTCCTTGATGTTTCCTACGCATTCACCCTTTCATCCCTCCCACTTTTCATAATGACGCAAGGACGAGGGAGCATTGAATAATTGGGAAAATCTAGGACATCTCCTCTCTCTGCCTTTGTTTTGTTCGGAGCCGATGTCGATTCCGCCATGAAATTCGGGGGATTGAAGGGTGGCAAAATAGGATGGGGACGAGAACCAATCAACTTCACTATCGATCGTCGGCTTATTTTTTGTTCAGAAGGAATTCTCTTTGGAAAGGGTTAGCTCTGCCCTACTTATGTTAAGTAATACGAGGAAACTCGGATTGGTCTAAAGGGGCTCGTTTTTATTGTTCGATTATCACAATAAAGGGGTTGATTATCGAAAAAGTGTCCGGGAAAAACAGCGTGAGATGGATGAAGGCCCAATCTCATTCCACGCACTGGAATACGATTTATTCCGGGCCTCAAGGCGATTCAGTGGCATTTATCGACTCCCCACATCCTGTAATCTAGGCCTCAAGGAAGGAGCGAAGAAGGAGTCATACCAGTGTTTGTTTCAACTTAGAAATTTTCAAAATCATGAATAGGAGTCCAAAAATAATGAGATACTCATGAGATTTGTGCTAGAAACTCATGAGAAAATCCTGAGATTTTCTGGTGAAGTTAGACGAGAAAATCATGAGATTTTCGAAAAGGCATGCGGATTTTAGCTACTTAGGTGAAACAAATTTAAACAGTGATATTTTAACTCCTTCTAACCGGAAACATACCATGAATTCACCGGGGAGAAGACAACAAGCTTTTGTCACTCCCCCTGCAGGAGAGCGATAGCGGCTTGTGACGAGATACAGTACAAGATGAAACTGAGCGCCGCAGGCAATTTTTTTGAAATCAGCTTTTTTTCGGGTAGAACATTCTATTTCTCATATAGTGCAAACTTCTCGAGCCCAAAATCCAAAAAACTACGCCATGAAAGGCGCCTTATGAGAAATTTTTGTGAGCAGAGCTTTTATTTTATCTAAAAAAAAAAAGTAAGGACCAAGGTAAGGGCCACCTATAATATCACATTACCGCCATTTTTACGAGATAAATCAAATGACACACAAAAACAGTGCAAGCAGGTCAGGCAGCGATAGGTTGAAACCACTGTGATCTAAAAGAAATTAACCTGAGCGCCGCAGGCGATTTTTTTTTCAAATTCGCTTTTTTATGTCAAACCTCAACCTGCTTGCACACAAATTGTAGTTTTGTATGTGAATAAACCCAGGAACTACATAAACGACGCGTACTTCTACTTCTATTTAGCCTTTCCACCAAATGAAGAGTACTACTGAAGACGCCGCATACACAAAGTTTCAAAAGCATCTATGTATGAGAGCTCCATTTTGGGATTCCAGACGAACCGTGTCACCGTATGAAACGCAGAATCATCGAACCATGAATGAAAGCTATCAGAAGAGTTTTATGAAAATCTAGAATTAAATACATTTAGCCTATTCAGAATAAAATTTACACTAATTTTAGCATTGAAGTAAAAAAGAAGAGAAATTCTGAAAATCATGAGTTTATCATGAGGTCATGAGACTGGAAAATATTTTAACGAGATTGGAAAAAAAACATGAGCTCTCATGTGAAATCATGAGAAGTGGAAACACTGACTGTCATACGGATGGTCACCAAAAATAAAAGACGGCGGAGATATTTGAACCAAAAGAAGCAGAACTGCCATCTACCAGAATGAAACAGAAATCTATTAGAATGCCTCAGATCTCAGAAACTTTTGCTGCTGCTTGGGGTCCAGGCTTGAGCGAACTTCTCCCTAGAGGCTCTAACTTCGGAGGGACCTTGGCCAGGGATTCGACAGAAGTGGTAATTAGTATGCATAAAACAGCACAGCTGGTACTTGCTATTTCTTTTTTAACTCTGCTTTTCTATTTGTTAAAGTCAAATCTACGTTAAATAAATACAAATAAAGTTCGATTCTTGATAAATACTCTTGATGAATATCTCTCCCTGCCGATGCAGAATCTCCGGGTATCTGCGGAAGAAAGGAAGAAACGGTGTCACAGCTGCGCTGATTCAGGATTTGAGTCATTGAGTTTGAGTCGTTACGGACACGTCTACTCTTTCTTCCTGAGAATCACTGGCGTGTTTTGGATTTCGTCATATAGAGTATTACCAAAAATGGGGCCGCGACTTTGTTAACTGCCTAAGTTCCCTTGATTTCTATGTCCTAGCCTGTCACTCTTCCGAAAACTAGGAACTACACTAAAGAAAAAAATCTTGCAGTATTTGCTACTGGGATTAACCTTGTCTCTACTGAGATAAGATTTTCTCTAATCCGGATTAATGTTATCCCCGTAGATATCAAATTAATCCCAGTAGCAAACACTGCTGTTAACTTTAATCCTTACTTGGAGAAACTTTTTACAGTGTAAACGGTTTAAACAAAAAAAAAGTCAAACAGCAGATTCTCTCTACACTTTTTAAATTTGTATGCCAAAGAGATGTTTTGAACATCACTGTATCGGCCGAAATACTTAATCCATTACGATTAGTGGCACATACGTGTCGCTTAGCCTGCCAAGCCAACCAAGCAAAATCATCATAAATAACATCAATATTAAAACAATAGCTAAAACGGAAAATCAGCTACGATCTTTGACAGCGATATTTCGGCCATCCTTGGCAAGGGTCCTCGTCAGGCTCTTGCTGGATTGAAGAAACAAACCTGCAAATATGAACTTTCCCAGTCAGCTTGGGCTCAAGGAGTATTTATGCACGAAGTACGGTACTTCCACAGCCTATCCATCTTGGCCGGAAGAAAAGGACAAGCGATAAACCAACTGAAGTTTCTAGTCAAATGGACTGCAGGTCCGTTTCTCCGTTTTTAGCAATTGTTTTAATTAACAGTGGATGACCTCTTGCTGGACGACCTAAAATGATTACACAACTCTCTCGCATGTTAACGAGAAGCGGATATAACTTTTTTCTTCGGATTTCACCGAATAAAAAAAGAGAAAATTTGTCTATTTAAAACCCTGAATCAATTTGGGGTTCCAGAAAAGGGTATTGATTAGATTATTTTGCATGTTTGTCTGAGGTCTCCTTGAATATGCATGTCCCGTTTGGCATTATTCTCTGACAAAAGAGGATACAGATTCCATTGAAAGTATCCAGAAACGTTCTCTCGGAATTATATACAGAGGACCTAAAATGCCTTATTGTTTTCTTCTATATCATTTTAAACTTGATACCCTCCATCATCGACGGGAGAGGCTTAGCAGTCAGTCTAGTCTGAAATCCCTACAGAACTCCTCCTCCCACTCCCTCCTGCCACCTCTCTTCCAACCTCAAGGTTTGTATCCACAAAGAGAGTGTGCGGAGCGGGTACCTAAGCTGGAACCCCGTTCCTACCGTACGGAGCGGTACCGTAATAGTTGTATCCAGGGGCGTCCCGACACCTTCCCGATAGGGGGGATGCGGTTCCAGAATTTTACCGGAATTTCCCGAAGTTTTACCGGAATTTTTCGAGGTTTAGCGAAATTCTCCGTAGTGGCCATCTCTGCGGAAACTGTGGAATACTTTTGTGTTCTGACTTCGATTATATGTTATAAACGAAAAAAAATAAATAAATAGGTTCGTTAAAGTTTAACTAAAAAGGCAGCTTATTTTACGTCTGATATTTGAATACACCGAAATAATTTGACACATCTGAGGGATTTGGTATTTTTCTACCCGAGGCTCTGGTAACAAGGTTCAGAGTGTGCGCTACTTGCACGACAAACCAAAATTCATCCAGACCCGAAAACTTAAATTTGAAAAAAATCCTGCATTTTCAGGGCTAAGGTTGTGACATCGGAGAAGTCACGGCTGTATGAAAATAATTTTAGGATATGTCTTGCAATGAGTCTGATATTTGTATATTATTTTTCGGCAATGGCTTACATTTCTAGCTGGTAAATATTTCAAGAGTAGAGGGACAGCCACATAGAGGTACCACAAATTCAAAAGAATAAATTCATTCTATGAAATCGATTATCCCTGGACAATGGACAAACCAAGTAACGCATCGAGTTTTCAGGAATATTTAAGTGAACAAGTGATATGTTACTACACTGTCAGAAGTTTCATAACAGATTGCGCATAACACTTTGAAGAATAACACCTTTTGACTTAGAAGTAAAGTGTTATGACCAATTAAGTTTATACTATTTCGTGCCTAGATCTCCAACAACACCTTCAATAGGTAAAAATACTACACTTTCAGAAGTTACATAATGACAACAGAAGGATAAGCGGTTTCAACAGATAACACTTTGGGATGTTATCTGTTATGTTTCTTTCGTTCCCGTTAGTATTTTTACCAATTGAAGGTGTTGTTGGAGATCTAGGCATGAACTAGTGTAAACTTAGTTGGTCGTAACACTTTATATCTAAGTGAAAAGTTGTTATTCTTGAAAGTGTTTACGCTATCTGTTACAAAACTTCTGACAGTGTAGACTGTTCAATTTCAGCCCTATTCGGTTAAACTTTAAGATCAGTTAAAACTAAAAAATCAGTTAAAACTAGTTAGTTAAAACTCGGTCAGTTAAAACTAAAAAGTCTTTGACCTTCAACCGAATCTACACATTAATTTGTCGCGTTTAAAGCGTTTCCCATTTGTTCAGAACCCATCCAATTTCACATTCGTCAACTACATCGGTTTCACATGCGATTAGTAACAGACGCTGGTCAGCCATTGTTGAACGCAAAGTGGTCTTAAACTGCTTCCTCTTGCTATAAAAAGTCTTTCCCCTTTTGCTGAGCTAACAGGGCCTGTCTTAGCCAGCTGAACGCTTTCCATACTAGTAGTAAGACACCTTTCAATTCACAAAAGACTTCAAGTATATTCAACTTTTGTTTGTTTCGAGGCTCTCCTGGCGACTTTCGAGGTGATGCCGGAAAGGAGTCGAGAAACCTGTCGAAACTGGAGTAGACGGTACCGTAATACTATTCCTGGAACAGTATTTGTAGTTGGAAATGATGGAAATTTCCATCGGTTGCCTATTTCTTGAAAGCTGCAGTAACTTGAGAGATTACCGGTAACACCCGATAAATGTTCCGGTGTGTGTTACATGTTACGCTGTGTAGTCTGTCTGCAAGAATCACTCTGGTAAGTTGTGTGTCGTGGTCATCCTCGCAAGTTGTGACTCTATTACTTATCCGGTAAGCAGCACAATTCCGGTAGATTCCCTGAGCCAAATTCTGGCAGATTCCGTGGGGCAAAGTCCGATAGATTCCCTTATCCAGCCTCCAGTAAATTCCCTGACAGTTCCTTGAGCAAGATTTCGGTATATTCCCTGATGATAACTCCGATATATTCCAAAACTCTAGTAGATTCCGTGGGGCAAATTACGGTGGATCAAGTCTCCAGTAAATTTGCACTCCCCCCCCCCCTCGGGACGCCCCTGATTGCTTCCCTAAATTTGTACACGTTTTCGACGATGTGTTTTAGTCAGTCTTAGGTGTGTTTTACTTTTATGATCTTGTGTTATTCCATTTTCAGTCAGAATTATTTGTTTTGTTGTTTTGATATCATGTATTTTGACGCAGCCAACACGCCATTTGGCCCCAAGCCACGACTAATGTCGATGTTTTGAAATAAAATGAAATTGAAGCGTAAAACACACCGGTTCTTTCACGTAGCGGATTCTCGTTCGTTCCGGGGGAGAATGTGGCAGAGCTCGCCCAACAAGGAATACAGGGTGGGGAATGTGGTCCACCAGTTTCACGGCCGTTTTGAAAATCGAACACACCAGTCTCACTGTTCGAACCACCAGTCTCATAAAAATGGCGCCAGGAACCACCAGTCTCGGAAACGAGACCAACAGTCTCGAGTAAAAAAGTGTTTTCTTTGTTTTTCTCTGTCAGTCCCTGTAAAACAGCTGTTTTACAGCAAAGGAGGACTGCCAAGAAAAAATCATCAGACAAAATGACAGGCCTACAAAGCGTCAATGGGGAAGTCGATTTGTTGGGAGCTAGGCCACGTGTTAAGTAACAAGATAACCAGTTCTTTTGCGCCTGGAGATCTTTAACTGAGCCAAGATTTCTGTCTTCTTTTTCGGGTTGAAAACTATTTTTTCTTGACAGCTTTAGAAGTAGGCATTACTTTTAGTCTCCAACTGAGTTAAAATGTTGGTTTGTGGTACCGTCCAGTAATTCCTTGACGGCAACAATAAGCGCAACGATCTTTTTGGCCCCATGACAACTTTTTTTTTTCCCAGAGACAATGATTTTATTATTTCCCGGAGCAGAAATTCTGCTCTGATGATTTTCTCCTAGTTGCTGATTCCAAGATGACAGAAGTCGGCACGTTCCTCTTTACTCGAAAGTTTGTCGAAATTTATTATTTTTCCCCTGACATTTCACGGGGCAACGAACTCATAAGTGCAGTTCGTTATTGTCGTTCGATCTCTAGAGAAATTGGAAAAAGACGAGTGTCCTCCTGGACAGAGACGCAAATCAGAAAGCGGAAACACACTCTGTAAATTCCCAATCGGGAAGGACGACGAAGGAAGCAGAACGAGCTGTCAAGGCTTTCGAATATTCCCAACCCTTTTCCTTTGAACAGTTATTGATCCTTTCTTAAGTCAGTGCGTAAATTACTTGCGTAGAGGAGACTGGGGGAAGAGGGGGATTAATAAGGTGTTGACTGGGTGCCAACTTAACCAGAAGAGAAGGACGCCTCAAAAACTCGTGACCAAAACTTGCTTTTTGGCAAGGACTGCACTTATTAGTATGACAATTAGTATGACAATGGTCATATTAGTTGCGACTTTGCTCATACCACGGTATCTGTTACCACGGTAACTGGATTTGCAATTAGTCGTTTTTGCAGTTATCTTGGTATCTGATACACGGTGCTCTGCAAAAACGACTATTGCCGAAATTACACTTCTAGAAGTCATCCCAAATGAAAAACAGATTTCCAGTTACATCGCTAAGTGCTAAGCTTCTTTCTCACCAATCTGACAAAATTTGATGAAAGTGAGATTACTTTTCAGATACCACGACCAGTTACCACGGTGTGAATATCTGATTCCACGATAACTGGCCAGATACCACGATAAATGCAAAAACGCCTTTTGACCGTGGTATCAGATACCACGATAACTGCAAACACGACTTTAGACCGTGGTAATAGATACCATGGTATCAGCAAAAACGCAACTATTCTGATCTGTCAAAAAGCTCCGCCGAAAGCTACTTTTACGTGACTTTCTTTTGAAGACAGGCACGGGCAAAAAGAAAGAAAGAATAGGCAGCAATCAGGAGAAAGTTAATAAGGTGGTGAAGGGGTCATGCAACCTGTCATGAAGAGAATAAGAACTGGAGAATTGCCCCAGTAAGGGGGGTGCTCTCATAATTATATACAGAGGACCAAATGCCTTCTTGTTTTCTTCTACATCATTTTAAAATTGATACCCTCCATCATCCTTTTACCATGACAACTGTCACAGAGGGTTTAGATATTTTGTTGAAATTTGGTATGGATGTGTTGGACCAAAGTAGCCTACATGTGAAGTGAACGGGCAATCCAGTTTTCTGGAAACTTGATGGCCGACGGGAGCAGATTTGCTGCTTCTGTGTCCGAACAAAATCCGACTACGTAGTTGAATGTAGGGGTCAGAGTAACTTTGCGATATGCCTCTGGAACCAAACGAGTTCGTGGGTCCTAGAAAGTGCCCGGATTCGACTGAAATTTGCACAGAATGTTCAGTTTATTCGCGTCCGAGAACAGTGTTGCAAGGAAGTCTTGGAAATACTGTTATACGAGTAGGGGCCGAGAGAGGCTTTGCAGAGAGTTTGGTCTGCTACACAACCCCTCCTTCCGCTCCCTCCTGCCACCTCTCTTCCAACCTTAAGGTTTGCATCCACAAAGAGAGTGTGCAGAGCGAGTACCCAAGCTGAAACCACGTTCTTACCGCACGGAGCGGTACCGTAATAGTTGTATCCAGGGGCGTCCCGACACCTTCCCGATAGGGGGGTTCGGCTCCGAAATTTTACCGAAATGTTCAGTTTTACCGGAAATTCTCCGTAGTGACCATCTCTGCAGAAACTCTAGAATACTGTTGTGTTCTGACTTCGACTATGTCTTACAAACAACAGTAAACAACAAGACCAAAGGTTTCAATAGGATCCCAAAAATCTAACATTTGATTTAAAGAATTGGGTCATGTCTTCGCGATTCAGTATTCGTCAGATTCATTGAAGATTTGTACTGTTAAAATACAGTTCAGAATTGGAGTCAGCACGTCTCCTTGCCCCGATACCGAATCCCTAATCGATTTCAGAAACAACTTGGAGCTTCAACCAAATTTCCAGTTTCAGCCTAATTCGTGATGAACCATTTGTCCAGCAAGAAAACGAAGTTCAGATATGGATTCAGCTAACCTCCTTTCCTCTTCAATGAATATCTCATTAGCTTACAAAACATACATGTTTTTACCGTAACTTTCAAACTCCTCCTCTGCCCCTAAAGATAGGACTAAAGGACCCATCTACGAACTTGACCTGTACTTTACCAGTAAATCCTCATTGAACAACATCCTCGCTTGACCGACATATTCCCTCGTTTGAACATTATATATCAACTCCTTCGACCTTCCATTACACTAGATCTTTCCGACGTCCATAGAATAAACAAATGAATGTCGTCAGCCACAGCGCAGAGATATACCGGTTTGAGAATAGAGGGGTAGGGACTGCTATAGCCAAAAATTGGTCGACAAATTTTGTGTCCGGGTAAACTACTTGTCCGGTGGGAAAATAACTTTCATATTCGGATTCAGCATGTCTCCTTACCCCTAAATCAACTATCTCAATAGCTTTTAAAAATATTTTGTTTTGCCCCTTAATTTGAAACCCCTCCTCCACCATAGGGCCATAGAACCCATCTACGAACTTGACCTTACTCTTGACCCAATGGATCCTCACACCAAGTTTCATCAAAATATCTCATTCCCTTCAGGAGTTATCGTGCTTACAGACGGACACAATTTTGTGATGTCATAGGTATCCCTCCACTTAAGTTTTGGGATCCAAAAAAAAAGAGGCTCGTTCAAGTCTAACTGAAAAGACAGCTTATTTTTGGGATCCCAAAACATAAGTGGAGGGATACCTATGACATCGCAAAAGTTGTCCGTCCGTCTGTAAGCACGATAACTCTCGAAGGGAATGAGATATTTTGATGAAACTTGGTATGAGGATTATTTGGGTCAAGGGTAAGGTCGAGCTCGTAGATGGGCTCTGTAGCCCTATATTTGGGGGTGGGGGAGCGGGGTTCAATTTAGGGGACAAACAAAATATTTTTAAACACCTAATGTGATAGTCGATTATGGAGTAAGAAGACATGCTGAGCACGATGGTGAAAACCATTTTCTCGCTGGACGAGTAGTTCGTCTGGAATCCGGCAAAAACCGGAAAGTTGGTGAAAAGTAAAAGTTTCATTTGAAGTTGATTAAATGTTTGATTTAGGGGTAAGAAGACATGCTGAGCATGATGGTGATAATCATTTTGTCGCCGGACAAGCAGTTCGTCCGGGATCCGGCCAAAACCGGAAAGTTGGTTAAAAGTAACAGTTTCATTTGAAGTTGATTAAATGTTTGATTTATGGGTAAGAAGACATGCTGAACCCGATGGTGAAAACCATTTTCTCGCCGGACAACTAGTTCGCCTGTAATCCGGCCAAAAACGGAAAATATGTTAAAAGTGAAAGCTTTATCTGAAGTTGATTAGATGATATATTTAGGGGTAAGAAGAGACGCTGAGTCTGTATATAATGATCATTTTTTACCCGGACATATAATTAGTCCGGAATCCGGTTGTACCCGCATTTTTTTTAAGTCAAAATTTTATTTAAAGTTGATTAGAGTCCTATATAGGGATAAGGAAATACGCCGGCTTCGTTTCTGAATTTTTCTTTTTTTGCTGGACTAGTAGTTCGCTCGGAATTCGGGCGAAACCGCAAATTTGGTAGTAGTAAAGCAGGAAGTTTCGGTCAATATCGTCAAAATAGATATGGCTTATAGAGGTATAGATAGGTAGATAGAATATCTGAACTCGGTTTTCTCTGATGATTAGCCTGGCGAAGACAAGACCGAATTGTCTGGATCAAATCTTAGATTTTTGGGATCCAACGACACCTTTGGTCTTGTTTCGTCTGATATTTGAACTCATCGATATGTGTGACTCATTTGAAGGTTCACCACTCGGTGAGATCAAAGTGAGTTCAAATATCAGATGAAAAAAAAGCTGCCGTTTCAGTTAGACTTTAACAAGCTTCTTTTTGCACAACAAAGCAAAATTCATCCAGACGTGGAGAATCTGAATGTCAACAAAGACCTGTATTCCAGGGCTAAAGATGCAACATCGGAGAAGTTACGCCGGTAGAAAAGTAGGAAAATTATTTTAGGATACGTTTTACAACGAATCTGATATTTTTATTTTATTTTTCGGCAATGGCTTACATTTCTGGTTGGTAAATATTCCAAGCGTAGAGGGACACGCACACAGAGGTACAACAAATCCAAAAGAATAAGTTCATTCTATGAAATCGATTATCCCTGGATAACTGACAAACGAAGTAACGTATTTCTATCAGGTCAGGACTATTGAGTGAATAACTGACATGTTACTAGACTGTTGGTCGTTGGATCTTAGGCCTATTCAATTAAACTAAAGTCTTTGACCTTCAACCTACCCTACACATTTATTCGTCGCGTTTTAAGCCTTTTCTATTTGTCAAAACAGATATCCATTTTTCACATTCGACAATTGATCGGTTTCACATGCGATTAGTAACAGACTTTCATGGTGCTGGTCAGCCATTGTTGAATGCAAGGTGGTCTTATCCAACTTCATCTTGCTAAGAATTCTTTCCCATTTTGCTGAGGTAATAGAATTGTCTTAGCCAGCTTGAACGCTTTCCATATTAGTGGTAAAAACATTTTTCAATTCAGGGATGTCGGAAAAGGGCTAACTCGTTTTGAACTCTTCTCGGTTCACCGTTATCATTGGAAATGCGTCAAGAAAGCTTTCGAAACTGGACTAGAGGTTACCGTCATATTATCCCTGGAACAGTAGTTATAGTTGGAAATGATGTAAAATTTAGTAGGTTACCTAATTCTTGAAAGTTACGTAAATTTAGGATATTACTGGAATCACCCGGTAAACAGTCCGGAAGGCTGTGTTGTCTGTCGACACGAATCACTTTGGTAAGTTGTGTGTCGGGGTCATCCCAGTAAGCTGTGAGTCTGTATTTATCCGGTGAGCAGCAAAATTCCGGTAGACTCCCTGAGCCAAACTCTGGAAGATTCTGTGGGTCCAACATCCAGTAAATTCCTTGAGACTAGTTCCGATAGATTCCACGAGTCAAGTTCCCGTCTATTCCTTGAGCAAGATTTCGGCAAATTCCCTGAGCACAGGCTAATTCCGGTAGGTTACCTGGGTAATAATCCCGTAGATTCCCTAAAATCATCCAAGTTCAGGAGAATTTGACATATTTTAACTGAGTCAAAATTTACCGTATTTTTTCCCACAGACCTTCTGGGGGGGGGGGGGGGGTAGCCCCCCCCCCCCTTGAAAAGCTCCTGGCCCCAGTCAACACGATTGGTTCGGTCATCTGTCAAATTTGTAGATTTATTTCGAAAACCTTTGCAAATAGCTACTTTCATGAGGTTTTTGGGATCCCAAAACGTAAACGTAAAACGGATACCTGTGACTTCGTAAAAGTTGGCCGTCAGTCTTCGAGCACGATGGCTCTAGAAGAAAATGAAATATTTTGGTAAAAATTTGGCGTAGTGACTCTTTGGGTCAAGGGACAGGTGGAGTTCGCAGATTGGCTCTGTAGCCCAACATTTAGGGGTGGGGGAGATGGTTCAGATTAAGGAGAGTACACAATTTTTTTTAACAGGTAATGAGATAGGCTATTTGAGGGTAAGAAGACATGCTGAACACGAATATGAAAACCATTTTCTCGCTGGACAAGCAGTTCGCCCGGAATCCGGCCAAACCGGGAAGTTTATTAAAAGTAAAAGTTTTATTTAATATTGATTGGATGTTCGATTTATGGGTAACAAGACATGCTGAACACTTATATGAAAATTACCACCCTGAATCCGGCAGAAACCGGAAGATTTGTTCAAAGTAAAAGTTATATTTTAAGTCGGTTAGATGTTCGATTTGGGGGTAAGAAGACATGCTGAATCCGCATTTGACAATATTTTCTACCCGGACACATAGTTCGCCAGAAATCCGGCTGAAACCGAAGATTTGTTATTAGTAAAAGTTTTATCTGAAGTTTATAAGAGGCTAGATGTAGTGGTAGGAAGGCATGCTGAATCCGTATATGAAGATTGTTTTCTCGTCGGACAAATAGTTCGCCCGGAATCTGGCCAAAACCTGAAAATTTGTTAAGAGTTAAAGTTTTATCTGAGGTTAATTAGATGTTCGATATAAGGGTAAGGAGATACGCTGAATTCGTTTTTTAGCTATAGTTTTTGCCTGACAAGTAGTTCGCCGGGAATCCGGTCGAAACCGAAGATTTGACAGAAGTAAGGCAGGAAGTTTTGATCAATTTCGTCAACGTAGATATGACATACAGACTAGGGGTAAATACACGATGAAAAAGTGTAGCTTGTGTAGTTGTATATAGTTGTACTAAAAATTTGCAGGTATTGATACGTAATAGTACTGAATAGAAATCTGACTCAGACTGAGCCAATCTTAAGCAGTAGCATCCTATCTGGCTATAGTAGCATCCAGCTTCCTAGTAGTAGCATGCAGTGGTAACAGTTAGTAATGTATGCTATTAAAACATACAACTCCATGAGCGTGTTCCATCCTACTTACCGTAGTTACTACGCATCATTCTGGCTTTTCGCCGTCAAGGCTGGAATGATTTTTCTATTTTCCAGCAGGATCTCACGCCAGGGGCGAATCCGACCAATCACGTTACAGAGATGCGTAGTTACTACGCTTACTACGGTCCCGTAAATAGTAACTATTAGTTACTATTCCGACAAGGTTGGAACGGTCAGCGTAGTAACTTTTCGTGAGGATGGAACGGAAATAGTAACTATTAGTAACTATTGTTAGAAGGGTGGAACACGCTCCATATATAACTAACTCTTGAAAAATTTTCATCGAGTACACATATGCTGAATGCATATCTGAACTTGGTTTTCTCAGATTATTAGTCATTGGCCTTATTCTGTTTCTAAATTTGAATAGTTAAAGGACCTGCTTTACCTATAATACTAACGCAACCTACTTCCATAATCACTCCACATATTTCTAAGCCCGAAGACCCCAATTTCGCACGGAACATTCTAACCCCTCTACCAAAACCACGCTGATTTTCTCACTTGCCGTGTTTTGCTATCTTCGATGTGTATCACGCTGTCGACGGTTGTCTGCGAGAAGTTTTTCTATCAGAAAAACGGTTTTGTAAATTGTTTCCCTGTTTTCGCTGTTAGTGAACGGGTCTCGTAAAAGGCTTAACACAGCCAAAACCGTGGGTTATTTGTTGAAATCAAAGCCTAGTTTTAAAGTACTCAAATCTTTTAAAATACTGTAGGTTGAAGAGTAAATAGTGCGACGGGTCCTTTAAATGTTCAAGGAGTCTGGCGAAGACCGGGCATCTAAAAGACCAAATTGTCCGGATCAAATACTGAATTTTTGGGATCCCATCGAAACCTTTGGTCTTGTTCCATGGAGGAGAGGTGCGAGCAAAGAAGAGTAAGAACCAGTTGCGCATGAATGGCGAGGATGGAAAAATTCTAATTCCAAAAGGTACGTTCAACCGAGTAAGTACACGAAATCACATATTTCTATCTCCAACCGTGGTCAGGCTACGAACTACGAACAGGTACGAAAACTTAGACCTATAAGGAGAAACAGTTGGAACTCATGTCCCCCTTAGTCAAGGGCAAATTCTGATCAAATACCCCCCTCCCCGGCTTCTCTAACCAACATCGTAAGAGGTGACCAGTTGGTCATTTTGTTTGCAGTTAAACACCCAGACGAGGGGTCGACGACTCTAATTTTTTATGTACACCATTCCGGACTACCCTAATAATCCTGACCATTCCGGATTATTCCTAACCATTCCGGATTATTCCTAACTATTCCGGATTATTCCTAACCCTGTGTATGGGATATAATTCCAGCTGAAATTAGAAATTTGAGTTATCTGGCATCCTTCATGGCTACAGTGAAGAGATTTTTCCTTGCAAAAGGATAGTAATGATGCGTGAGTGTTTTTTGTAAGCAGAATATTTGTTGTATACGTATGAACCGTGTATGAATGGCATGTAAAATAATATAAATATAGTGTTACCGCATTATGTAGAATAGAGAAGACTGCCACCGAATAAAATTTAATCTAATCTAATATAATCCATTCCGGATTATTCTTGACCATTCCGGATTATTCCTGACTATTCCGGATTATTCCTGACCATTCCGGATTATTCCTTTGGGACGTGTACATCATTCCGGGAGAGTCGTCGACCCCTCGCACCCAGATTGGTACAGGGGTTAACCCTGCGCTATTCCTTAAAGGACCCTTCTTGCCTATTCTGCCTTTTATTATATACCTAGCTTCCTTATGGAATTTATAAGCTTCTAAAATCCCCACCTTTCTCCATTGTTTCGTTACGTGCCTACAAATTGTTAGCGCTTTTTCGGCCGTGCCGAGTTTTGCCCGTTAAAGTAAAGTTTTCCTGAATCTTCAACGTCTGCTGAGAACTCTTTCACACACAAGGATATGAGAATCTTCTGTTTTGACTTCTTTTGTTTGGTTCATGTTCCTATTTTTTAACCATGGCGCTTTCAGTTGTTAAATGTTTTGCGCCGGCCGTGTCGGGGAACAGGAATACTGGATAGAATCAACAAGCGCTAACAAGAAAACGGCTAAATTCAGATGGAAAGTAACGGTACTTCCGGAAAACGTTTATTCTGATCCGTTTCTTAGTGAAAAGACCATTTCTAGTAAGAGATGTCCTTTAAGTCACTGGACCCACCCCCCCGAACCGGGTAGGCCGTCGGAGTGGGACCGCCAAAATGCACATTTAGACTCCAATTTTTTTTTTTTTTTTTAAATACACAGAGAGAGAGAGAGAGACGTGTGTAAGGTTCCTAGGCGGAGTCCGCGTAGAGTAACTCCCTCCATTCTCGCCGTTCCCTTCGATTCCTCGAGGAGTCCTCGGGGAACGGCGAGAATACGCCTTTAGCGTCTTAGAGCGTATTTAGTGTCTTCAATAAATGAAAAACGTGATATAGCCAGGGGCGTCCCCAGCCTTTCTTCATTAGGGGTGGGAGGGGGGGGGGGGGGCTGAACAAAATTTACCGAATCGGTAGGCTACCCGATTTTTTCAAATCTGCTAAAAAAAAATTAAAAAGCTATAATGTAAAAAGTTGCATAGTTGCAAATCCAATGAGAAATTCGACGCGTTTTCACGCCATTCATTTGTGTACTATTAGGGATACACAGGTGTATCACTAGCCTTTTACGTTTGGGGGGGGGGGGGTCCAGTTTTGTCAACGGGTCTTGAAAATGTCCCGACAAAAAAGCCGTTACTGCGAAGCGGCACCGTCGCTAACGGCTGTACCCAGGAAAAATTAAAGCGTCAGGCGAAATTTGTTTAATGCACCTCGCTTTCTGGCAAAATTCAAATACTTCCCGTACAAATTCTAGCTTTAAATAAAGCCATAAAAGTTAAATTCAATGATTCAAAGCCCCCAGAATTCCAGCCTTAAACGCCAAATAAATGGCGCACCCTTCTTCTCAATGGTGAAGACTGTGAAATGCGTCGCAGGCGAAATTTTGTGGAAACACTGATGATCAAGATGCCTTTTTGCTATCTCAAACGAAACTACCAAATGGACTACCTATCAAACCATAGAGCTGTCCGTCGAAAAAGTAGTGTCCTCCAGGGTAAAGTGGACACAAAGTACATTTATTTTAACCGTACAGCAAACAAAAAGGTAGGACACGTCAAAATACGTGCTTATTCCTGAAGTACTGCAATCATCAGGTTAAGTAAAAGTTAAGTAACGAATAGTAGCCAGCTGAAACAACCGTTAAATGATAAAGAACGAGAGCTAAATAAATACCATGTCCGAACTCAGCAATTGGGCTGAACCAAATAACCGATCTGAACTACGAAAGACTAAATAAAAACGGAGTTTCGCAAAGGAATAAAACCCTTGTTAGAACCACTAAAACAACCGAACCTGCCAAGTCAGGTAATAGATACGGACAAAACGAAAGTCCGGTGAATTACCAAATCCGGTAGCGAATGAGAACCTAATGAATCTGATTAGTCGCCGGATTATGAAATGGACTGACCGGATGCGACGGAACAGAAAGTCCGGTGAATTACCGAATTCGGTAACGAACGGAACCGTTAAATCACCGAATCTACAAAGGGACGGACCGAATGCGGTGAAGTAGACACGGACAAAGTCTGTTGATAACCGAATTCTGTAACGAATGGGAACTAAATAAATAAAGACACTAAACCACCGAATTTGCAAGTGGACAGACGGAATGAGGTGAAATAGATGCGGACTAAACGAAGGTCCGGTGATCAGGGGCGTCGCAAGTCCATTTTCGGTGGGGGGGTGCAGAGCCAAAATTGTACCGAATCTTTCAAAAATTTTACCGAATCCTAGAACTAAGAACTGGAGCTTTAAATTACGGAACAGAAACGATTACGTAGGAAGAGTAACAATAAAGGGCAGCATGAAAGACGATAAGCCAACTATTAGGCGGCATTTTGGCGAAGCCCAAACGGAGAATATACTGCCGGGCATGATTACTGTAACAGCTTCTAAAAATTAAATCCAGCGCCGCATGCGAAAATTTAGCAAAATCCATTTTTTTTCTTTAGGCTAAAATTTAACTGTTTCTCTTACAAATTCTATCATTTACCGTTGATTAAATACCGAGACTCCAGTTCCAGATTCTCTTGTTCCAGAAAACGGATATAGCGACGTTCCGGCAGCAGCAGCAACTGTAGTTTAGTCAATATACTACCCAAAATCACATAAAGTGAGCGCCGCAGGCGAATTTTTTGTGCTTTTTCCTGCCAAATTTAATTTCCATCCAAATTCTAGCTTTTAATGTTTCGAAACCTCAATCCTAAAACTGGCTTAAAACCCCTGTCAAATGATTCGCCCTTCCACAAAATAGAGAATATTACGAAAAGTGCTGCATGCGGAATTTTCGAAATATTTATGATTACCGTATATATTATTTTTGGGATCCAAAATAAAAGTAAGGACTATCGATGATATCATAGATCATCCCTTTTGTTCGCGACCAGTGCTTCACTCGACCTCTTCTGAGTTTCAAGGTTCGTACTTCCGAATCCCTAACGAATAAATTACCGAATCCCAGTTATGATACCGAATAAGTTTACCGATAGCATGTTCGAGATTCTGTACAACTACCGTATCCCGGTTATTATACCGAACTGTTTCGGTATCCAAAGACTACCAAACAATAATTTGGTATACTTTCGTTGAAACTGGAACAAAGTCAGGATTCGTGGTTAACTTCCTAATCCTGGAAATTATACTGAATAAATTACCGAATCCCAATCATGATACCGAATAATTTTGAACCAATAGCTTACTCGGGATTCTGTGTAACTAAGGAATCTCCATAAATATACCGAATAGTGCCGGCATCGAAAAATTACCAAATGATTTCAGTAAATTCTCTCACCAAATTCGTGATAAATACCAAATACTGGCAATTGTACCGAATCCCGATCATTATACCGAAGAAATTTGTACAGATAGCCTATTTAGGATTCTGTGTAACTACCGAATCCCCGTAAATATATCGAACAGTTCTGCCATCGAAAAAATACCGAACAGTTTTAGTATAATTTTGGGCCTCCGTCCCAAAATTTTACCGAATCTCAAAAAAGTGGGGGGGTGCTGCACCCCCCGCACCCCCCCCCTTGCGACGCCCCTGCCGGTGATTACCAAATTCGGTAACGCATGGGAACAAAATAAATCTATACGTTAAATCACCGAATTCGCAAATGGATCGGTTTTGTTTTGTCCGAATCTATTTCACCGCATTCGACCTGAATTGCGGTGAAATACATGCGGACAAAACAAAAGATGGGTCGATTACCAAATTCAACAAAGAATGGGAACCAATACACACGTTAAACCACCCAATCTGCAAATATGCGGAAAAAAGGTTTTTATAAAACGTTTTAACCGAAACCGCTGCCTCCCCACCCACGGGACGCCTCTGGATAGCTGCAACTAACGTCTGAAATTCTCACATAAAACACAACTCGTTTATTCTATTCGTTCCTTGTGAGTTCTATTCGCACTGCTTAATACCCATTTTGTTCAGGGGGATATGATTCCGGATATTGCGGTTACAAGGCCTTCTGATCGGCTCACTTGCACTGAAAGAGATTGCCTAGAAACAACTGAAATAATTGACAGACGAGGAACAACTGGTTAAAAATATAAAAAAAGGCGGGCTGATGGAAGACAAAAATGAAAAAAAAAGTGTAGGACTGTAGGTGAACTTTGACAACGAGCTTAAGAGCTCTTGCTATAGGGCTGGATCTCTCTGCATTGCAAAGTTGAAGAATGTCCCGACATCCTTCATCCAGAGCGTGTTCCACACTTCTACAAATAGTAACTATTAGTTACTATTTCCGTTCCAGCCTCACCAAAAGTTACTATGCTGACCGTTCCAACCTTCTCGAAATAGTAACTGATAGTAACTATTTGCTTATCACGCTCGGGAGCGTAGTAAGCGTAGTAACTACGGATTTCTGTAAGGTGATTGGTCGGATTCGCCCGTGGCATGATATCTGCTGGAAAAAAGAAAAAAAGGTTCCAGCCTTGACGGCAAAATGCCAGAATTCGTGACGTCATGCGTAGTAACTACGTCAAGTAGGATGGAACACGCTCCCAAGCATAGATAGTCTGAAGTAGGTGACTATGGAGATTGATACCCCTGATATCAAGGGCTCATGATATGTTATTTTTTTAGGTAGCTGACGCATCCGTTTTATGCATTATTTGAATTTATGTTGCAAACTTAAGAGCGTCAGAAAAATTACTTAGCCTACCAAAATGCATCTCACTACTTTACTTGAAACAAACCTGACAGACTGATAGAGAACCTTAAAGTAATACTGAACGAGTGTAGTTTGAAGTTTCAGAAGAGATCTGGCTTTCAAAACTTCATCCTTACTGGCACTCATGTCTCAACCTGCACCTAAGGCGTTTTTCCGTGACACAGTTGTGGGCCACACACCTCTGAGTGTGTGCCGCGGAAACACGATTGTGTGCCACACAGTCGAGCCACAAGTTGAAACTCACGGAAACGCCTTTTCGACTATTTTTAGGGCGATAATTCCATATCTCAAAAAAATTTCAGACAAAATCTCAACAAATAGAACTTTATGCTTCAGTCCTTACCATTCTATGCAAAAAGGATCCTCAGTTTTACGTCTACATGCTTGAGAAAGTAGTTAATTTTACTATTTTGACATTATATTGCCGCTAAATTTGAATTTCCCGCCAGAAACGAGCCACAAAATCGACAATCACCTCGGCAGTTGTTTGTCGAATTCGAGACACAAAGCGAGCCACAAAAATCTTCTTGATCGCGGAAACACACTTGTGGGCAGCACAAAACACCGCGGAAACGCTCTTTTCGAGCCACAGTCGACCCATAAACGTTTTAGGGAGCACGGAAAATCGCCTTTGAGTCATACTTGAATGTTGTCAGGGACCCACAAACTCACTACCAGGTTGGTAGCAAACTCTTCTGCCAGCATTGGTATATTTATTTGAACAGTTGCTTGAATTTGAACAGTACAGTTTTGGGCTAATTGAGTAGTTAAATGGGTAGAAGGAAGATCTAAAACAACTGTTCACATGTTCTCAGGGCCCTTAATTATCTGCTTTGGCTAACTAGGAGTTAACTTTTGTCCAGGGGGCAGCAGACGCTCAAATTTCTGACATGTAGCCTCGGAAATAGCACTTTTCGAGGAAGGGGGTACCCACCACCCAATTTAAATAGGACATTTAGTTTTCTGAATTTGACCACCCAATTAAAATTGTCGCACGAAAATGGCACTGTTCAAATAAAACAAACATTTAAAGAAACAGACACTTGCACAAAAATTTCAAACAAGAAGAAAGTTTTTTCCAAGACACACAAGGTGCATTGGTATGTTGACCAGGGACCCTAGTTAGACTAGTGACTTTCTTTCAGACACTCACCCGAAAAGGTGCAAAACACGGCTAACGAGAAACTTACAGCTGCCAAAGTTAAATTTGTACATGCTTTAACACACATTCGAATCGAATCGACTTAGCAGTAGGTCGGTTATGGGTTCAAGGCAGCCATCTGCCGCCTTTACTGGAAAGAGAGCTTCCGTCGTCTGTTGGAGTGGCTCGGATAGAATATGAGAAAACCCAAAAACTTCAAAACTGAACTAGCCTATTGGAACTTAAATTTCCGTACATCGATATATCCCGTCAGCAATGGATCTCCTGAAAGCAGAAATACTTAAAAAAAGGAAGTACATGGAAGAGAAGAACGTAATGGTAGAGCAGCTGTTATTTTTTCTATTTGCCTAGGCTACAGGAGGGGTAGGCCTATCCAACCTGAATTTACACAACCTCGAACTTGGCCTAAGAAAGGTTGAAAGGAAATTTCAGTGGAGTCCTAGCCAGGTCCTAGCTGTTAAGAACAAAATGTTGAGTGACCTAGGACTGACCTAGGACCTGTTTTATAGTAGACAGAAATGTCCTTGTAAGGTTTTCAGGCTCAGTTCGAGGTCATATGCACGAAAACCAAACGGGTGGGCAGAATAGAATGCAACTTGGAGAGTAAGGTTTTCAGGCTCAGTTCGAGGTCACATGCACGAAAACCAAACGGGTGGGCAGAATAGAATGCAACTTGGAGAGTACCAAGTCTGTGTGGCATAGGTTTATCATTTGGCTTCCGAGCCGGATCCGACCAAGGTAGGAGTATGAAGTGGGAACCAGAAAGTTGCAGATATGCTGCGATTTGAGTTAAACTTGATGGACGGGAAGAGGAGATGTTAGAGATGCGAAGTTTATGTGTCCGAGTCGTATTAGGCGGGAGTTGGAGGGGGAGTCCCGGAAATGTTGTGACCCGCATAGGGGTCAAACGAGTGAAGTGATTTGAATGAAACTTGGAAAGTAGAGAGATTGTATGCCTTAGATGGCGTATTTTAGGGTCTGGACCGGGTCCGAGCACGGTCGGGAGGGGTATCGGAATTCCCGGGAAAATGCTCAGATTTACTTTCTCGCTTCTCACACCACCTACTCCAACCAAGTGCCATATGGGCTCGTTGCTCTTGTTTTATGTAACAATTAGATTTTCTGCTCTTGTCAGAATTGTAGTCATATGTTTGCCAGAAACACATTAAGGGTCATGTAGGCAGTTACCAAATCTTGAATTTCACCATGTGGTGCACAATTAGAACAAAATCGGATTTGTTGCCAAATTTAGGAGAAAATATGCCGATTTCAGAAATTTTTTGCCTGCGCTGTAAGTTGTCTTGAGATTTTTCAGGCATTAGCCAGTCATATCTTTTGAGCCCCATGCCCAAACAGTTCGAGCTGCCCCTGATCAGATGACCTAGCCTAATACCTAGTTAGAGCTGTGAGGAAAAGTGTTATTTTACTATTGTTAGGCGATTTTCGAGGTTAAATTTGAGGCTCGGTACCGGTAGGCTACCTCTACGATAGGGCAATTTGTCTCATAACCCAATTCAGCATTTATCTGGAGTTCAAGAGTCAACCAATCAGAATTCCTTTACTCTGGGCTAGATTAGAGCTAGAAGGGTATCCATATGTACGGTACTCTGTATTTTTGTAGGGTAACCTATTACCAACCTATTGTTCTGTGCGTTAGCTTCTTTTAATTTTTCTTCTATAATTAAAACAAAAAAAATCAAGAACTAATAGTTCGTACAAATAATAGTTCCCACAAGTTCGTTTTTCCAACTTGAGCTGCTTTCAGCCTGAAGAGGACCCTTACCAAGAAGGGCCGAAATACAGCTCTAACAAAATTCAGCTGACTATCGGTTTTGCACAATCGGATATGATTCACAGTCAGCTTGGGCTGAAGGAATATTTGAAAAAAAAGGAAAATAATTATTGGAAAGCATTCAAGACATTATTGTAAGATGAAAAATGAGCAAAAGACATGAAAACAAAACACTCAGCCCACACTGGGAGATGCCATCCATCATAGGGCTCCTATACTGTGGTCGCAAAACAATTGAATTTTGAAAAAAATAGACAACTTTTCACAGTAAAATAAAACCCACCCCAAGTCCCCAACACCCTTCAAATAAAATTCCCCAAACAAAAAAGACATTGTTTGAATGTGTTCTGATAATTCGGAACAAAACATTATTAACAGGAATCTTCAGAACACCTTATAAACAAATCAATCTCTCACTTCTTTCCTACGAAAAAACTCGCACGCAAAAAAAAATGAAAGCTTTGGTCATTTTCTTCACCAGCGTTCAGCATTAGGCGACATCCAAAGTAACATTCCTCTACTGGGTCAGGCTGCAATTACGGCAGAAATCTAGTCTGACGGTTCGAAACTATGGAAACCATAGGCTCCCAAGTGGCCCTAAAACGCACAAACTTGAGAGTTTGATGACATGTGCAGAACCTAGGCAAATGAAGAGTTTATTTGGTCCAGATAAGACTAGGGACTAGAACACTAATAATCAAGTGAGATGAAACGGTAAACAACAAATCTCACTTATGACTATATCTTTCTTGATTTGTGTTTTTGGGATTGACTACTCGTCGGAGGCACAACTAGATTTATGATATGATATTTATTGGTCTTCAGAGCCCAAAGGCCATAACAAACACACCTAAATAACAACATTTCAATACAAAATAAACGGTCACACTACTACACTAAACCCCACTCAAACACTTTTCCCTGTGCCGACTGGCCACTCTGAGGAACCTCGCCAGGTGTCTTATACTAAGAAAATCCCTACTCCGCATAATATTTACCAACCACTTCCTCCCATGAATCCCTTCCTTAAAAATTTCCTCCCTCAGATCCTCAATTTCAGCACAACCAGACATAAAATAAATTAGATCCTCATCTCCCTCACCGCACATTGGACAAAAGTAAGGCCTTGTCCAGACGAAGTTTTGATGCAACCTTCAGTCGGTTTTTGGAGCAAAGCTTAGTTTCAGTTTCTTCGCTACCGGTACCGTTTTAGCATATCATCATCCAAAACGTTAAGCCATTGGGAGCGACATCGGCGTCGTTCCCTTTCGACTGAGGCAACTCGTCGATATTTTGAAATGGTATATCCCAAGAATGTTCTATAAATAACTACAAAATATATGACACATTCCTTAATCACCTGATCAAGTGCTATTGCTGAGTGTTGAAAAAATGGCACACTGAAAAGATTTAATGTCATGGTATTAAACCAAAATTATGCCCTCAGTTTTTGCGAAATGTTTCACTAGTTCAGAGGGTCGTCCAGTTTCTTCAACCCAAAGGTTAACAGCCCAGATCTGAAGCAGATCACCTATAATAAACAGGGGCGGTTCGAAGGGCTTGGGCATGGGGGGCGAGGACTTCAGAATAGACGACTGGCTAAAAACACAGCACCGGCAGGCTCAAGAAATAATATCGTTATGAGTTCTAAAACGTTATGGAAAATGACATTGTAGTAATAAAATAAGAAACAAAGGAATTACACGATGCCGTTCATATAAAATTTCGTTGGAGAGAAGACAAGCCTGGCACCAACTTCTGACATACCTACTCAAGACAAACAAAAGTGAGCGCCGCAGGCGCAGTTTTCTCAATCCGAGCAAAATTAAACTACTCCTTTACAACTTTTACCTTTAATGTAGCTTAGAACCCAAATCGCAAGCTTAAAACCGCAAATAAATGATACACACTTCAACTAAACAGAAATAGGGTAGGACTATACGAAAAAGCCGCTGGCAAAATTTGTTTAACCGGCCTTAATTTGGCAATATTCGACTACTTCCCACACAAACTCTTGCTTTTCACGTCGCTTAGAATCCCAAAACAGCAGCTTTTACCGTATGTAGACTACCCAAGACAAATTTTATCTCAGCGCCGCAGGCGATTTTTTTTGTAATCCAACCCTTTTCTCGCATTTCTAGCAGGTGGCTGAAATCTTAGGGCTAATACCTAATACCCATTCAACCAGAAAGCGAGTAGGCTACTATGAAAGGCGGCGCAGGTTTAGTTTTGCGAAACATTTTAAAGGCTCCCTACGTTGACACATATCTGTCCGTGCCCCGATAACTCGCAAACGGAGTGGGATATTTTCCCAGAAGTTGGTAGTAGTGCTTCCACTTTGAATTTAGACTACAAAAAAATAGTGCAATCATCAGGCCCGTCATACAGTGCTTGAAAAGCCTGCTTATGTGCAAACCTTACTCCGCAAGCCATTTAAAAAAATTTAACCTGTTTCTGTTTAAGATAAGGAGATTTTTGCACAAAAGCAGGTAGGATGATGTTGAAACGTCGCGCCGCTGGCGAAATTTTCGAAAATATGCCTGTTTTCAGCGCCACAGAGTGAAAATCACGATTTGATAATGGTATTTATGTCACTCTGACAAGTTCGAAACATACGACTGTCATTCTAACAAGGTCAAAACACACGATATTTGGTAACGTAATGACTTATAGAAAATCTCTATAGAACCATACGACCAGAAATAGGCAATTTGGAAAATCTCTATAGAACCATACGACCAGAAATAGGCAATTTGCTTGAGAAAATCACCTAACTGCTTGGTATGGCAAGCTCAAAACTCTAATATACGACTAGAAAATCTCTTCGTAAAATACGACAAGAAACGGGTCATTTTCAGGAAAAATTCGCGGTTGATGTCATTCTGGCAAGTTCCATATGACTGTCATTCTAACACACTGAGAACACGAAACTGCTAATCTGACAATCTGAAAACATACTACTAAAGTCTCTATGGAACAATATGACCAGAAACAGGTCATTTGAGGGCGAATTTCACGATTGCTAACTGCTTTGTCTGCCTTTATTTGTCAAGGTAAAAACTTACGACTGTCTAATTACGACTAGAAAATCCCTTCGTAAAGTACGACAAGAAAGGGGTCTTTTCAGGCGAAATTCAGTGCTAGCGTGACGATCCAGTGCTAGCGTGTAATACAGACTATTAAGGAAATAAAGTACATTATTATTAGACTCAGTCTCTCGTAGTCGCCTTCTGTGTAAACGTTGTCCAAAACACAAAAGAAGAGATCTTTTTGCACAGAAATCTTATTTAAAGCCTCCGGTGAGAAGAAATGCCCCCCCCCCCCCCCTCCTGAGTATGAGAACAATCAAGGGTGATTAAGTTGAGAGTAGTCTGCTTCGGACGGTGTATTTTTTGTTAGCTGATCGAACAGCCCTCAAACACCCACTTAAAGACGTTACTTCTGGGACTCTGATCTGAGGAACTACTTTGATATCAGTTGACTTTTATTATAGAAAGGGGTTAGACTGGCGTCATCCATAGTTGAATAGGTAGATAGATAGATATTTAATGCATAAAAAGCCAACAAGGGCCATCGCACCAAAACAACAAAAGAAAAAATATATAAAAACAAGAACACTGTGCCAAATTTAAAACTACAGGGATGTACAATTTTACCTGTTTGGCAACCCTGTCCGGAGGAACCTTCCAAACAGTTGAATAGCCTGGAAACTTTTCCCTTTCATTCTCTCAGTTATCCACTCACTCCCACACGCTCTCACTCCCAGACGCTCTCACTCCAAATAACTCTTGTCTCAACCCATTCAGTTCCTCACACTCTGCCACAAAATGACTCAGACTTTCTTTGTCGCATGCACACATAGGGCAAGAGTAAGGACGAGTTTACCCTATCTTTACCCAAATATTTTCTTCTTTTAAATAGTGTACAAAGGAGCTTACGTCTGGTTTAATTTGTTCCAGAAACGAGCAAAGATTATTGCAACCGTGTAAGAACATGTGCCAATGCTTTGTTAATTTTAGGCCCCAAACAAAAAATATTTCAAGAGAGCAGACCTAGCCGCCAAGCAGGAAGAGGAGTATTTGAAACGTCATGGGCTATCATCCCAAGGAAAAAACGAAGACAGTGGGAAAAGCGCAGAAGGTAAGTAATAGACTACGATTCCGTCCTGCCTAACCCACTGAGGACTAATCGGTTTGTTTAGTTTTAGTTTGTTTAATTAAACGTTTTTGCAGATACCACGGTATCTGTTACCACGGTAACTGGATCTGCAATTAGTCGTTTTTATAGCACTTGCTGCTTCGCGCAAGTGCCATAAATAACGATCACTTTTTCGGTCGGTCGGTCCGTTTGTCCACTCTTCTCGAGTTAGGGTACTTCCAGATGTGCTAGGACGACGAAACTTGGCAGGCAAATTAGTGATCCAGGGAGTCCGGAATATTCAGGCATGCGTGGCTTTCGAACGGGTGGTCAGGTCTGAATGAAACTTGATATTTGGAAAGAACACATGCCTCATATTCCTAGTTTATGTCCGGACCGGATCCGCCACTGTTGGGGGAGTTGGGGGGGGGGGGGGTACATGAAATATCATGACGCGCCTAGAGTGGACTTGGTGGGAAGAACAAGCACATATCCTTGATACATCGTTGACATAACCGGATCGGATCCGAGCACTGTGAGGGGGGGGGGGGGGAGGCTGGGTTCCGGATTTCCGGTTACGACGGGTTAAGGTACTTCCAGATGTGCTAGGACGATGAAACTTGGGAGACTTATCGGGGACTCGCCCTGATTGACTTAAGAAAATTCATTTCCCCGATCCGACCATCGGGGGGGGGGGGGGGGGTGAGGGATGGGAAATCCGGGATTTGAGGCAAGCATAACTTTCGAACGGGGCATCACACACAAACGAAACTTGACAGTTGGAAAGAGCTCGTGTCGCGGATTACCATTTCGTGTTCGAACTCTGGGGGAAGGAGATTCGAGGGGGATCGAAAATTTTGGAACAAGGTTAGAGTGGAGGACTGGGATGAAGCTTGGTGAGAAGAACAAGGACAAGTTGTAAATAGATTTTTGACTGAAAATGGACTGGATCGGCGCACTGTGGGGGTCTTGGAAAAGGTTTTCCGGAAATCCGGTGATCGCGAGTTAAGGTAATTACAGATGCACTTGGATGGTGAAATTCAGCAGGTGTATTGGGGATCCGATCAGATTGACTTGGAATCAGTAATTTTCCGGTCCGACTATCTTCGGGGAAATTGAGGAAACTGGAATCCGGACTACCAGGATGTCATGCATAACTTTTGAACGGTTGGTTGGATCCGAAGAAAACTTGTCAGCTGACTAAAGGATGTGTTCCTGATCTCATAAACACGTTCATAATCCCCCAAGGGCCCATGATCATTTGTACCTAAAATATGTGAAATGAGTTTTCAGCCCCCTAAAGTGCGTATCTAACTGCAAAGTGAAACAAAAAAGTTCCCCAAAAGATCCATTTTCTTGATACCCAAGGGCCCGTGATAATTTTGCCTCAAGGGTTTCACTTACAAATGACTTTCCAGCATTTCCGGTTCCCGCGGTTGTTGGAAGGGGGTGTAGGGAGACGGCGAGTGAGGAGGTGGGGTGGGGGGAGGTGAGATGGGGGGTGGTGGGTAGGTTGTGACGAGGGAATAATTTTTCTTTCTTTTCTTATTTTTTTTACTCTCTTTCTTTACTTCTTTTTCTTTTCTTTTTTTGAAAATATATTAGATTAGTATTTCTCTTATTATTTATTTAATAATTTTAAGTTAAAAGGTGGTTAGAAGATACAGCCACCCACAGGGTTTTTGGTCTTTTATGTCGTTGTTGAGTTTTGTGTATAATGTAGTTGTATTTTTTTGGTGAAAAAAAAAAAATATGTGAATCTGAATCATACGTAAAGCATCAATGTTATAAACATTTTTAAGATCCCCAAGGGCCCATGACCATCTGTGCCCCAAATGTTTTGCTTCCAGTTTCAGTTCGATCCCCTTAAAGTGCGCATCTTAGCCGCAAAATGCAAAAAGATAATACTTTCGAGCGAATTTCTGATCCTTTTTATATCGATTCCAGGACTCAGCACATAGACACCATCGAAGGTGACGAAGGTATTACGAATGTTAGAGCGAACACTCAAACAAACTGTCTAATCGTCCACACTACAAGGGCTTCTTATGCGGAGTTTGCTTCGAGATCGATCGTTAAAAGACCTGTCTTACCTCTAACCCTAACGCAAGCTCCTTCAATAATAACTCTATATATTTTTAAACCCAGAGACCCCAATTTCGTACCTTACATTGTAACCCCTCTGACAAAACCACGCTGATTTTCTCACTTGCCGTGTTTTGCTAACTTCGATGTGTATCACGCTGTCGACGGTCATCTGCGAGAAGTTTTTCCATCAGAAAAACCGGTTATGTAAATTATTTCCTGTTTTAGCTATAAGTCAACGGGTTTCGGAAAAGGCTTAAAACAGCCAAAACCGTGGGTTATTTATTGAAAGCACAGCCTAGTTTAAAGTATTCAAATATTAAAATACTGTAAGTCGAAGAGTAAATAGTGCGAGGGGTCCTTTAAGGCTTTGTCAAAAGGACTACTGCCAAAACTGTATCTCCTAAATATTTTGTTGTTGTCCGAAGCGTTCCAGCCACCTTCGCTGCGGACGCCTTGAAAATCCCGTATTCCTGAAGTTTGTGAAGTCCTGGCTATATCTAGCTCCCGTTCGTTTAAAATCGGTTTCAGAAATCAAGTTGCTCTCATTTCCGCCATCAAAACCGGGATGAAAATAGGGTATGAAGTTTTACGTATTCATGAGTTCCACTGAATGCCAAAGCGTTGCTTTTGCTGTCAATCACCAACTCATGGTATATCCAATATGCGCGAATCGGTCTGAAGATAGCTGCCCACAGAACGCGAATTCGCGTTCGTCTATGCGAGTTTTGACGTCGCTAGCGTAACAAATTCGCTTCGCTAGCGAAAAATTTCGCGCCGCGCCGTTTCAACTCCAAGTCGAATTATTTTCGCGTCGCCTCAGTTCGCGGTGAGGAACCAATAACCCTAAAGTTGATTTTTCATCCTATACTCTTGATGACTATCTCTCCCTTCCGATGCAGAATCTCCGGGTACCTGCGGAAGAAAGGAAGAAACGGTGTCACAGCTGCGCTGACTCAGGATTTGAGTCATTGAGTTTGAGTCGTTACCGACACGTTTACTCCCTCTTCCTGAGAATCACTGGTGTGTTTTGGTTGTGTTTTTGGAGTCATATAGAGCATTGTCGTTCTAGTCCTATGTATCGTATCTAGTTATACATATCTAGTCCTGGCGAATTCGTTTACGTATTCGCTGCAAGTGGGATCTACGAAACGAATATCGCTGAGCGACACGAAAAAATTGGTGGAAAAATTCGCGTTCTGTGGGTACCTATCTTGACTCGCCAAAATGCGACCTCACAAATATGACTACCTGCATTTCAACCCTTCATTAAATGGTCCGAATGCATCCAAAGCTTCTATCTCTCTTGGAAAGTTCGTCGTCAAATCGACAAACTCTCTACGAGGGCTTGGCATAACATTCAAATCTCCGTTGTCAAAATTCTGCTCTTCGGTTGTTCAAGAAGTTTGTAAATCCATTCGTACCGCCTATGGGCACATCGTCTCCAACCGGAGGCGCTACAATAGTAAAGCTTTGGGAAAATTGTACAGCACATTCTGCGCTCCTTCTATACTATTTCGTTCTGATGTCACTCATGTTCTGCGAAAAAAGGAGATCAAAAAGATGAGATCATGTTATTTTAAATATGCAAAGCACCTGCTTCATTTGTCAAAATATGTCATAACCATACACTGACGGAGAAGTTCAAAATTAAAGATGCAAATGTTACGCTTTTGGATGTTTCCTCGTCGATTTAAAGAAAAAAAACATGGATATTTGGGCCCTGGCCGAAGATTGAAAATTTAGTGTATTTTTTGTATGTGTCTTTGATGTGTTTTATTTATTTTCTTTTTATTAACTCCGCTTTAAAAAAATGGCGGATTACAAATAAATTATTTACTTACTTACTTATTAAAACCTGCTCCCATTCAGCAAGAATATTTTTGGCGAGAACATGGGGAATGCTTCCAAAATGAATTCTGTTTGAAACAAAAATATGCAGTTGATGAAATTAGTCTGGATCCTCTTTAGTTTGGTTTTGTTTGTTCGGATTGTTTTGAATTAATTTTACATTGCATCAACACCAGCAAAAATTGATTCCCCTCCAAATCTGAAAAGGAGTCCTCGATGTTAATCGGAGCATTTACCCGTTTGTGAGGAGTCGCGAGAATACGGGGGTGAGTCCCTGGGACAAACAAAAACGCAGGGACTCCTCAAAAGGACCCCTATGCGAACGGCGAGAATACGCCTCTAGTGTCAATTACACACCAGACAAGCCAGAACCCCAAAACGCATCTATCCTTATGTGTAGGATAGTGTTATAGCTTGCAGGACTTCGTATCCTTAAATCAAATTTTTATATCATCACTTTTTTTATTTTTTTTTTTGCAGAATCTTCTTCTGTTGTTAAAAGTGATGTCGATGTCCTTCCGCGAAAAGAGGTCATTCGACGTTTGCGAGACAGAGAAGAACCCATCACACTTTTTTGTGAAACCGAAATAGACTCTTTCAAAAGACTGCGAAATCTGGAAATTCAAGAACCCGAAATGAGCAAGGTAAGTTGACACGCTCCCTGCGTGGCATTTTCCACATCTGCCAGTTTGACCTCCTGGATAACTTCCATCCTAAGACGAATTTTGTTTCTCGGGAACGCTCCTGTTCGTCCCCTCAAGATACGCCAATACTCTATATGCCAATACTCTATATAACACGCCAGTGATCATCAGGAAGAAGGAGTAAGTGTGTCCGTAACGACTCAAACTCAAGACTCGAATCCTGTGTGAAACAATCATGGCGATCTTAAAGAGCAGCGTTGACACCACTTCTGCCTTTCTTCCGCTAGGTACCCTTAGAGGCCGGAGATTTTGTATCGTCAAGGAGAGATAGTCATCAAGAGTATTTATACGAGGACCGGAAGTGCCTTATAGTACAGTTCCAACCGTTGGCAGAAATGAGACAGTAAAGGAGACATTCTCGTGTTTGTTGTCTTGCCGAATCCTTTGCGCTTGTTTTTCAGGATATTTCCGTAGCTAAAATACAGCACACCCACGAGAGTTGCCACCGAATAGTACCGATTGCTTTATGTTGGATGTTTACAGTCAAGTGATTCGGAACTCCCATTAAAAGTTGGCATCTCTATTGGAAACTTGGTTGTAAAAGAAGACTAATTTTGAGGCTAGAGGCGTATTCTCGCCGTTCCCCTAGGACTCCTCGAGGAATCGGAGGGAACGGCGAAAATAGAGGGACTACTCAGAGTGATTCACTCCACGCAGACTCCGCGTAAAGAAACAGCAAGAACACGGGGAATGCTTCCAAAATGGATATTGGAAAAAAAGAAAATGCAGTAGACGAAATTAGTCTGGATCCACTTTATTTTTGGTTTCGTTTATTCTGATAGTTTTTATTTAATTTTACATTACACCAACGTCAGGTAAAACTGATTTCCCTCCGAATCTGAAAGGCAGTCCTTTTTGATGACGGTGATGATAATCGGGTCGGCGGGACTCGTGAGAATACGGAGTGTGAGTCCCCGGGACAAACAAGGCAAACTTAGGCTACATGACTGACCCCAAGCACAAGTAGCACGTTCGGATTATTCTCTTATGCTGTATCGGCCCCTTTGGGATCATTAACGTTTGCCTAAAAAGGCAGCTTATTTTTACACCGATATTTGAATACACTGAAATATTTTGACCTATCTAAGGGACTTTCATTTTTTTCTAAGTAAGTAATCTCTAGTAATATCGCTAGAATATGCGCTGCTTGGACGAATACCCAAAATCCATCCAGACGCGGAGAAACTTGAATTAAAAAAAAAGCCTGCATTTTCAGGACATGACGCGGCCTGGTGAAGAAATTAGAAATGATGTTACGACGCCTATGTCTTGCAAGGAATGTGACATTTTTGTTTTATTTTTCGGCAATGGCTTACCTTTGTAGATGGTAAATATTTCAAGCAAAGAGGGACAGCCGCATTAAAATTTAACTGAAAAGGGCTGAGATATGACAATCTAGTTACTCATCACTTATTCACTTAAAGGACCTGTCTTACCTATAATACTAACGCAACCTACTTCCATAATCACTCAATATATTTCTAAACCCAGAGACCCCAATTTCGTACGGTACATTCTAACCCCTCTAACAAAACCACGCTGATTTTCTCACTTGCCTTGTTTTGCTACCTTCGATGTGTATCACGTGTCGACGGTTGTCTGCGAGAAGTTTTTCCATCAGAAAAACCGAATATGTAAATTTTTCCCTTGTTTTCGCTACTAGTCAACGGGTCTCGGAAAAGGCCTAAAACAGCCAAAACCGTGGGTTATCTGTTGAAAGCACAGTCTAGTTTTAAAGTATTCCAATATATGAAAATACTGTAAGTTGAAGAGTAAATAATGCGAATACCCGATGAAAATGCGTTACCTTGTTGATCCGTAGTTCACGAACAATCAATTTTCATATAGTGGAATTTCCCTGTCGGATTTGTGGTACCTCTATGCACTTGTACCTGTGTTGTATGCTTGACGAAAACGAAAGACGAAAAATTTAATGTTCACGCAGTAAGCTACCTTCCGAGAGCTGATCATTGGCCACTGAAAAGCCGTTTGTATTGAGATTCAAATTATTCGCGTCATAGCAGACTTTTGCATTGTGAAGACGGTTGGAGAGATTCATACTGGAATCATACTGGAGCAAATAGGAAAAAAAAATCCCTTAACACAAGCCAGATAATGCAGTGTGTTCAGTTACATGATACAAAAGTAAGTTAGCTTTTCAGTGAAACTCTAAGTTCATTCGACGAAATTGATTATCTGTTGAAAGCGGGCAAACTTTAAAACCATTCGAAACGAGACCCCCGATTTCGTACGGAACGTTCTAACTCCTCTATCAAAAACCACGCTGATTTTCTCACTTGCCGTTTTTTCCTACCTTCGATTTTGCTACCTACCGTCGACGGTTGTCTGCGAGAAGTTTTTCCATCAGAAAATCCGGTTATGTAAATTGTTTCCCTGTTTTAGCTTCAAGTCAACGGATCTCGGAAAAGACATAAAACGGCCAAAACAATGGGTTGTTTATTGAAAGCACAGCCTTGTTTTAAAGTGTTGAAATATTTTAAAATATTGTAATTTGAAGAGTAGCCTAAATACTGCGAGGGGTCCTTTAAGTAATCTTTCTTTCAGGGTCTGAGGAATGACTACCAAGAAGCCATGGACCGGGTGGATTTGGCTTACATCAATGACATCGCCAAAAATTTATCTGGCGATGAAGGGAGCGGCGGAGAAGGACCGAAGCCGCCATCTTCCGGTGATGTTAAGTTCCAGAGTGACGTCATGAGTATCGAAGAAATTCTAGAGATGTCACGGGGACTCGGAAAAGGAGATGAAGCGCTTGACAGCCAAACCACATACCAATATCTGAAGGTTTGTTTGTTTTTTGTAAAGACGGACTGGGACTACAGCTACTGGGAGATATTGAATTTACGAGAATATTAGGATAATTTTTTATTATCCTTAAAGTTTAACTGAAAAGGTCTTAGGTGCGGCAATCTAGTTACCCATCACTTATTCACCTAAACGAGCTTGAAAAGCCGGTGAAAATGCGTTACTTCGTTGCTCCATTATTCACGAATAACCGATTTTCAGGTAAGGGAATTTCCTTGTCTGATTTGTATGCTCTGTACGCTTGTATCTGTGTTGCATGCTGGACGAAAACGGTTTACGAAAATAGGGTTCACGCAGTAAGCTACGTTCCGTAAGCTTATCACTGGCGACTGAACGCCGCGCATGTATTGGGATTCAATTTTTCTACGTCATAGTAGGAATTTGCGTTGTGAGGACGACCGTAGATATTACGTCGTTCTTGAGCAAATCATGAAAAATAAAAAAATCCCTTAACACAAAAAAAAAATGCAGTGTATTCAGTTAAGTGATAGAAAAATAGTGGGCTTTTCAGTTAAACTTTAAAAGACCTGTCGAGGTCGAGTGTCGAGGACTTTAAAAGACTATGTCTCTTTGGTCATTTCATCCCGTCTAACTCACGACCTTAAAGCCACACACACTTGCTTTTTTCAATCTTTAACCTTTGTGTTCATTTGCTTGTGCAAATAACGGCGTCCGAAGTATTGAAACAGTTTTACATTACTTGCACGACAGTCCGAAGCATCTCAATGGAACAAAAAGAACGTTTGAAAGGGCACTGCAGATGAGTGCATTTTTTATATTAAAAGACACCTTATACACTTAGCTCTTAGGAGATATTAGGCTCTTAATTTATAATTCTCATTTGGCGGTTTTTATGGCACTTGCAGCTCCGCTCAAGTGCCATATACCGATCACTTTTCAGTCGGTCGGTCCACTGTTCTCGAGTTAGGGTACTTCCAGAAGGGCTAGGACGATGAAACTTCGCAGGCTTATCAGGGACCCGACCAAACTAATTTGGAAATAGTCAGTTCCCCGATCGTGGGGGGAGGGGGAGGTGGCGGAATCTGAAAAAGAGGGACATGCATAACTGCATAACAGAGGGGTGAGACAAGGTGGTATTCTGTCTCCTTATATATTTAATGTTAGTCTAGCAGAGTGTCTCCGGTCAATCCGGATATCACTGATTTCAGCTCTTCGAGATGTTTCTTACCTAGCTTATGCTGACGACATAATTCTACTGAGTAAATCCAAAGCTGCGTTGGTTGAAAATTTTAACCGTCTTGCCATTTCTTTGTCAGCAAAGGGCCTTTCCGTTAGTGCTGATAAATGCCAGTTTTTTGTTGTTAATAGTACCGTAGATGGAAGTGATTGTCTTGATTGTGGTAATGGGATTAGGTTCTCAGCATGTGATATAGTGACATATTTAGGGATCCCATATGCATCGTCTGCCAAGGTTTCTCAAACTATAATTGTTAATCATATCCAAGACAGAATTCGTAAGGCATTTGGCCTCCTAATTCGTTTTCGTGGGCGATACAGAAAGGATATTCTTGGGTCCTTATTTACTGCCGTGGCTTTACCTCACGTACTTTTTGCTGCAACAATTACAGAAAATTTTCGAATTAGCGACATTTCTGCGATAAAAATATCATATTTTAAATTTTGTAAATTTCTACTTGCGTTCCCAATTTCTTTTTAGTAATTCGCAGTTAGTTTCAGATTTTAAAATAAAGGACCCGGTTTTAATCTTGAAGAAAAAGATGACACATTTTTACAAAAAAGCAGCGGCAGCCCTCCTAACCCACAACCTGTACCCATTCTTTAAGAAGTGATTAGTGCGATACGTAAGTAATTATAAGTTAGTTGTTGAAGTGTATTTTGTATATTATTTCACAGTATTTTATTGAAAGGAGTTTAGTTGATTTAGGAATGATTTTGTTTTACAATTTATAAGTTGTACTCCTCAATCTTGAGGGAAATAAATGAATAAATAAATAAATAACTTTCGAATGTGTGATCGGATCTTCACAAAACTTGATATCTGGAAAGGCATCGTCTTTCGGATGTCTCGTTTCAAGTCCGGACCGGATCCGATGAATCTGGGGGGGGGGGGGGGCTGAAATCGTGTGTAACTCTCAGAGTGGAGCGATCGGGATGAAACTTGGTGGGAAGAACAAGCACAAGCTCTGGATAAATTACTGACAGAACTGGACCGGATTCGGACACTGTGGGGGGGGGGGAGTTGGAGGGGGGTCCCGGAATTCCGGCGATCCGTAGTTAATGTACTTCCGGGTGAGCTAAGACGAGAAAACTTTGCAGGCATATCAGGGACCCGACCAGACTAACTTGGAAACAGTCACTCGCCCGATCCGACGGGAAGGGGAGATGGCGGAATCCGGAAATTAGTGGCATGCATAACTTTCGAACGGGTTATCGGATCTTAATGAAACTTGAAATCTTGAAAGACCTCATGTCTCAGATGTCCTATGTGAAGTTCGGAGCGGATCCGATGAACTGGGGGGGAGGGGCTGGGGGGGGGGAGAACCAGAAATCTTGTGACACGCATAGAGTGGAGCGATCAGGTTGAAGCTTGGTGGGCACCCACTCCAGGTGCATCAGTGACAGAATCGGACCGGATTTGGGTACCGAGGGGGAAGGGGGGAGCTGTAGTGGGTGTCCTGAATTCCGGTGATCGTGAGTTAAGGTACTACCAGATGTGCTAGGACGATACAAATTTGCTGGAGCATTAGAAACTTGACACCATTGGGTTAAACATCGTCACTTCTCCGATCCGACCATCCCTTAAAGAACTCGTCTTAAGCGCAGATACAGAAAATACATTTAAGCGAAATTTACTTTTTCACAATCGCCATGAGTTATACACGATCCTTTTTGCCTCAAGGGTTTTGCCTGGACATAATTTTTAGCTCCTTTAAAGTGAGTATCTTAACCAAAAAGTGAAAAAAAAGTTTCGACCATCACTTCTATCCTCTGACCCAGCCTCGCAAGTTTGGCGCATCTCAACCAAAAAGTGAAAAAAAAATATACTTTTGACCCTCACGTCCATCTGCCCCAGCTTTGCAAGTGCCATATGAGCTTCCAGCTCATGGAAGCATAGACAAATGTCGACAACAAGGGTTACAGTAATTCTGTCGTTCCTGGACGTGAAGTTCCTGAAAGAGCAAGCCGCTTGCATACAGAAAACTTCTAGAGTGATCTTATTGGAAAATTTCTCCTGAACCGAAAACCCGCTGAATGGAAAATTTACAGTACAAGAACATAAATATTATGTATTAGAAATATCATTCTTAAAAATAATAAATAATTAATAAAATAACCCCCGTCTGCGACAGCTTATTCTGTAAGTGATACACGCAGTTTCTAGCTACAAACTGATCCCCTTAGTTAGTAGGCTTCTTGGCCCTTCAAGATTTAACGTCTTCATATTACGACACTCAGCTTACTTATTGGTTTATTTACCACTCGTCATTTCAAACAAGACCAAAGGTTTCGGTGGGATCCCAAAAATTCAATATTTGATCCAGACAACTTGGTCCTGTCTTCGCCAGATCCAGTCTTAGCCAGGCTAATCATAAGAGAAATCAAGTTCAGATATACCTCTATAAGCCATATCGATTTTGACGATACTGACCGAAACTTCCTGCTTTACTTCTGCCAAATTTCCGGTTTCGGCCGAAATCCGAGCGAACTACTTGTCCAGCAAAAAAAGGAAATTCAGAATCGAATTCATCGTACGGCATCTCCTTATCAAAACATCTAATCAATTTCAAATAAAACTTCAGCTTCTAACAAAAATAACGGTTACAACCGGATTCCGGACGAATTATATTTCCGGTTAAAAATTAATTGTCATATACAGACTCAGCGTCTCTTCTTACCTCTAAATCTGTCATCTAATCAACTTCAAATAAAACTTATTACTTTTAACAAATTTTCTGGTTTTGGCCGGATTCCGGGCGAATTAGTTGTCCGAGTAGAAAATTCTTTTCACATAAGTGTTCAGCATGTCTGCTTACCCCTATATTGAACATTTAGTCAACTTCAAATGAAACTTTTACTTTCAACCAAATTTCCCGTGTTTGCCGGATTCCGGGCGAATGACTTGTCGGACGAGATAATGTTTTGCGTATTCGTGTTCAGCATGTCTTTTACCCCATAATCGACTATCACATTAGCTGTTTAAAAATATTTTGTTTGCCCCTTAATTTGAACCCCCTCCCCCACTCCTAAATCCAGGGCTACAGAGCCCATCTACGAACCTGACCTTACCCTTGACCCAAAGAGTCGTCACACGGAGTTTGATCAAAATATCTCATTCCTTTTGAGAGTTATCGTGCTAACAGACGGACAACTTTTACCATGTCATAGGTATCCCTCCACTTACGTTTTGGGATCCCAAAAAGAACAAGACCCAAGGTTTCGATGGGATTCCAAAAATTTGATATTTGATCCAGTCAGTTTGGTCTTTTAGATATCCGGTATCCAGTCTTCCCCAGACTCCTTGAACATTTTTACTATTAAAATTGAGAAACAACATAAGGCCAAAGGCTTATCGTCTGAGAAAACCAAGTTCAGATATGGATTCAGCATGTGTGTTTACCCCTATACATCGTATCTACTATATCTTTTTCACATCGCTGTATCGACAAATGAAGAACAACCGAGATCAATTCAATTCAAATTCAGTTCAGTTTATTTTCAAAAATTCGCTCACGGACGAAGCCGAACATTGAATTTCTTCCGTCATGTATAATAATCAGGACCTCGATCCCGTCATCGACTTGAATTCCCAACAAGTCTTTTGACGGTATCGTCTCCGCACCGACACAAAATTCCGATTTCCAGACAAGAAGTTCACTGATTACCGACAGAGCTTTTGTCGGTATCAGAAACAGAATGAGGAAACTGTTTGTAAGAACTCTTGCCGGTACTGGAAACGGAATTCGCGCACCGTCTCCACATTAGCAATCGCTGTCGATATCGAAACAATAAGTTTCCTGATTTACCCAAAGAGCTTCTGTCGGTATCGGAAACGGAAAAGGATAGTGTTTGTCAGAGCTCTTGGCAGTGCTGAAAACTGAATCCGCGCACCGACAATTTCCCAATTTCAAGATTTACCGACGGAGCTTTTGTCGGTTTCAGAACCCGAATAAGGAAAGTGAATGTCAGAGCTGTTGTCGGTACCGGAAACCTCCGCACCGACAAATGCTGCCGATTTCCCAACAAGAAGTTCCTGATTTGCCCACAGAGCTTTTGTCGGTTTGAGAAACGGAATGATAGAAGTGTTTGTCGGTGCTCAGTCGCGCAGCCCTGTTCGTTGATTGACTCTACGAACCCGGCTCCGACCCTTTGTCCCTTCAGCGGTTGGATATTGATTTCTGCTCAGGCAACCGGGAAGATATCGCGGAAATGTATGATTTGTGCCATTACCCTAGGTTCACACAGAGCAAATCGCGGCGATGAACGAGATCTTTCAGTTGCAGCGACAGAAGATTCTTGTCGCCTGGATGTTCACACTGAATTTTCGTCCGCAACTGAATTTAACGCGAAATGTTGCTGTTGCGTGCATAAAATCGTACTGTCGCCCGATTAAAGTTGAATTTTCCCAACATTGAAAATCGCCTGACGAAGCAACAGAAATCGCCGGTTTTGGCAACGAAAATCTCGGCGATGGCCGATATCGCCTCAGTGTGAACGTCGGTGTGAACCTAGGGTTACACTTGCAAGAACTGTTATGCGGCCGTAACTACCATGACTTTTTTCAGCTATTGTTGCAAATCTGGGGCACAAGACTGAACAACCGGCCAGAACTAGAAAAAAGGAGCGTGAAAGGGAAAATGCAGTCGGTGACTTATTCTCAGACACAAGCCTACCTGAGACCACTCATGAAGAAACTCCGCCACAACAGTATCCCTCCCGACATTCAGGAGAGCTTAACCGAAATTGTTGGCCACCTCTTGGAACGAAATTACATATCGGTAAGCCATCATTACGGTGTGATGTCAGCAGTGGCGCCTCGCCTTAGACCTTAGTTGCGTTTTTGCAGATACCATGGTATCTGTTACCAAGGTAACTGGATCTGCAATTAGTCGTTTTTGCAGTAAACGTGGTATCGGATATACAGTTGCTCTGCAGAAACGACAATTGCCAAAATTGCGCTTTATCAAGTCATCCCAAAAGGAAAACTGATATTCAGTCACGTCACTAAGTGCTAAACCACTTTCTCACCAATTTGACAAAATTTGAGGAAAGTGAGATGACTTTTCAGATACGACAATCAATTAACACTGTCTGACCGTGGTATCTGAATCAGATGCCACGATGTGGCCAAATACCAACCACGGTAACAGCAAAAACGTATTTTTGCCCATGGTATCAGATACCACGATAACTGCGAAAACGACTTTAAACCGTGATATCAGATACCATGGTATTTGCAAAAACGGAACTCTTGCCTGGCACCTCCTGTGCCACCAGAGGCGCCCGAAGCATCCATGAATAGTCACCAGTCTTCGCACTGGTGCCTTGCTGCCAGGACATCCTCCCACTCATTTTGCGGACTTGCGTGCAACAGTGGCAACACTGTAAAAAGTTTCTCCGAGAAAGGATTAAAGTTAACTGCAGTATTTGCTACTGGGATTAATCTTATCTCTACTGGGATAAGACTAATTCGAATTAGAAATAATCTTATTTCAGTAGATACAATATTAATCCCAGTATAGCAAATACTGATGAAGATTTTTTTTTACAGTGAAGTATGGGTTTATTGGTCGCCTTCTTTTCCTGGCACACTACCATCATCGGACAAGTGAAGTTTCATATTGCGTATTTCTGGAAAAAATCTTATGTTCATTACTTGTAGTAGTGAAATTAGTATCTCGACCCGATGTTATCCTCGAAATGGTGATTTGTTTTCAGTATCTCTGTAACATCGCACTTGAAAGCTATCGGACCTGAACCCTGATAACCCCTACTAAGGGTATTTCAAAAATTATGGAAGCTTAATTTGGGGTGTGGGGGCTGGATCCTATCTCCTAAAGTAAGGGAGGCAAACAAATGTCATGACGAGCCATCGTTTATTCAAAATCGCACCTACGTATATGCACATCAGAAACAGTAGGTCAAGCTTAAGGTAGCGTTCCAGTGGAGTTATTACAAGTAACGATGATAAGAGGAGGGGCGAGCGCCGTATTCTGGTATTTATCACGCTCTCTGGACCGAAAATAACCACGACGCGAACATACGTCATCACTTTTACGTGAGTTCCTTCAGGACCGATAGTTACTATCACTTACGATGCTCGTGACAATCATAAGTAAATCGTAACAGTCGTGGAACGAAAATAATAAGTGGGAGGAGCCAATTTACTTGTTACGGCGGGCTCTGGAACTGCAATAATAACAAGAATAGTAACGATCGTAACTAAGAATAAGTCGCTGAAACGCTACCTAAGACTGTACTGAAGGTAAAAAACGCAACGAGGTATAGCTGGACATCCATCGCAAATTCTGAAGCGGCAGTATCGCTTCTTCCAGCGTGTATCAGTTGATAAACGTATTTCTTCTATCGGCCATCTAGTCCTTCAGCCCAAGCTGACTGCGAATCATATTTGACGGTGCAAAACGGATAAGTCAGCTACATTTTATTAGAGCTATATTTTGGCCCTTCTTGGCAAGGGTCCTCTTCCGGCTCAAGCTGGAAAAGGAACTTGTGGAAAAACAATTAAGATTCTTCCTTAAATATCTGATTTATGAACTTCTTCTCTGAAAATTGCTTGGAGTTAAAGCTGGTGCTGTGATTTCATTCTGCACACTGCTGCTGTTTTTGATGTTCGATTGGGTCGTCCAGCATTTTGGTTTTGGAGTCACCTGTCTCTTCTCCATCTTTCCAGCTAAGATGGATACTTTTCGGCTCTAAAAAAATGTAGCTGACTTATCCGTTTTGCACCGTCAAATATTATTGGATATCAGTATTTCTTTCAAAATACATTAGTATTGCAATGGAGATGATATGATGTGACATAAAAAGCACGAGGGACATGGCAAAACAAAACAAAAAAGACAAAACAATAGAATTCAAACAATGTTTACAACGGATACGTCAGCTATGATTTTTCATCAGCGATATTTGCTTTTATGTAGTGCACCGATGTGTGAATGTAGTGAATTGGATGGGTTGAGGGAAGAAGTTTTGGAAAAGGATTACAGGTTTGTTTCCTTCCCCGAAGTTGAACCAGAAGATTGACAGCCTGACGAGGACCCTTGCCAAGAAGGGCCGAAATATCGCTGATGAAAAATCATAGCTGACGTATCCGTTGTAAACATTGTTTGAATAAATGTTTCAAAGTCAGCTTGGGCTCAAAGAATATTTAAAACAACAGAAATTTTCTCCAAATGATGAAAAAGCATGAAAAGTTTAGACGTAAGTTGCAAGGGTTCAAACATAATATTTCATCTTTCCTCCATGAGTTTTAAATTCTTCTTATTGATTTTTTGTTTTAAATTTTTTAATTTTAATGTTTTAAAGTTTTTGTTCTAAATATGTGTGTCATTGTTTGCGGTGTTTCATCTGCCTTCGCCACTTTCATGTGTTGTTGTTTGTTTTAGTCGTTCCGATGGATTAGAGTTTGCTTTAATGTTGGTCTGTTTTTCTGTAGGCCTATTTATATAATCATTTATTTTATTATCATCAATTTTGGTGGATCAATAAAACATAATAATAATAATAATAAATTCCAACTAGGCTAAAATAAACCTTTATCGGTGCTTCATCGAAAGCTTAAGGAATCTTCCTAACTGGCGAACTCTTGTAAAGCATTCGATTCTTCATTACTTTAACCATCCTCCACATCATACACTCCTTTTCCAAAACTTCTTCCCTCAACCCATCCAATTCACTACATTCACACATCGGTGCACCACATTCTCATTCATATCCCCACACATGGGGCAGTAGCAAGGACCATTCCGACTTAAACCTCTGGTTGTTTGCAGCTTACATGAAAATGGTGACTGTGAATGTTGCACGAATTTAAAACTCTAAATTAAAGTGTTTTCGCGATCCTTTGCCTTATGTCGTCATAACAACTAGTAAGAGCATATTCAGTGGGAAAAGTGGTTTCGTAACCTGCCCATCTTTTTGCGTTTCGTTCTTCGCACTCTTAGAGCGTGTTCCACCCTTCCACAAATAGTAACTATTAGTTACTATTTCCGTTCCATCCTCACGAAAAGTTACTACGCTGACCGTTCCAACCTTGTCGGAATAGTAACTAATAGTTACTATTTGCTTACCATGCTCGGGACCGTAGTAAGCGTAGTAACTACGCATCTCTGTAACGTGATTGGTTGGATTCGCCCCTGGCGTGAGATCCTGCTGGAAAATAGAAAAATCGTTCCAGCCTTGACGGCAAAAAGCCAGAATTTGTGACGTCATGCGTAGTAACTACGGTAAGTAGGATGGAACACGCTCTTCGTAATTTTCGCGCCGACGATTTTCTTCAAAACAGTTGATTTTTTTCATGAAAACAGTCGGTTTTATGAAAATTTATTCGATTTTTCGTCAAATAATCAGATTTTTCTGAAAATCAGTCAATTTTTTTCAGAAATATCATTTTTGTATTTGAAAACCGTCATGTTTTCTGCAGAAAAAGTCGGTAAAAATTACCAGCCAGTCGGTAAATGCCTCGTCCCCCCCCCCCAAACATTTTGGCTAGTAACGCCTCTGCTCACTGATGAGGTAAAACCAAACACTGTTTAGTCTGAAAACGGGTTATATGGCAGTCATAGATAGATAGATAGATGTTTAGTGAAGCCCTTAGGCCATGAAACAAAAAAAACAGTACAACCTTTACATTCAGTATACGGGCAACTTTTAATAAACAACTTCCGTCAGTCTCCAACTAACCTCACATACTTTGTCTTACTTAAATGGTCCAGAAATGCACAAATCTTGCATATACTTCTAGGATTTAAGGACATAACTTCTAGGACATAACTATACCATTCAAAAACTTCTCACGCGGAAGAGACAGCTCCTGGCACTTCTAAAGAAATGGTCCAGATCCCGTACCTCAGCTTTAAAAAAATTTACAACTCGGCTTACCCCTTGTCCCTGATATCCCAAATATCCCAAAACCTTTTGGGACCCAAAGACCTTTTAATATCCCAAATATTCCCCAAAACTGGGAGACAATTTGTTCGCAGCTGAATCCATGAACGCAAAAATTTTAAAGCGGGCAACAAAAAATGGTATTCCTACCACATACACAATGCTAACCATCCCTCCTGTCACTATGAATGTTTAAAAACACCGTAAAACAATGAGGGAATTAAGAAAAAACCCACCAAGTTTCGTAAGTTTGAAATAACTCTGTCTGGACTAAATCTCAGCCGATTATCCCGGGGGCCAATTATAGGGAGCCAAGGGTCAGAATAATAATTTCCATCTAATGCTCCAACTTTTTATTACAAATACAAGTAAATTAAAAAACCAAGACCAGTGTGGTACCCTTGAAGACATACAAAATTATCAATTAGGTCATGTAATTCTTTGCTAGTCAATCCTGGAAAATCGCGTCATCTAGAAAAGAATACTTTCGGCGTGGGTTTTTTCTCGAGCCGAAACAGCAACCCGGCAATCGCGTTCAATTCAAAATAAACCTGTGGCATGCGATTACTAAGAAAAGGTAAACAGATTGTTTGGATTAGGACTTTAAAGGTAAATTAAATTCAAATAAACATTTTCACCAAACCTTACCTTTGCAACCTTGTAATACCTAAAGGCCTTTTTCCGCGACACAATTGTGGGCCACACACTTCTTGGTATTTGTCGCGGAAACACGAATCACAGTCGAGCCACGAGTTGAAACTCGCGGAAACGCCGTTTTGTCTATTTTTTGGTGGAAATTTCAAAAATCTGAAAATAAAAATAAAATTCATGTAAAATCTCAAAAAATAAAATCCAGGTTTATTTGCTTACCATTATGTGCAAAAGGGATACTCAGTTTTAAGTCTATATGCTTGAAAAAGTAGTTAACTTTATTGTTCAGACACTATTTTACTGCTATATTTAATTTCCCGCCAGAATCGAGCCACAAAATCGACAATCACCTCGCCAGTTGTTTGTCGAATTTGAACCACAAAGCGAGCCACGAAAATCTTGTTGGTCGCGGTAACACAGTTGTGGGCCGCACCGAACACCGCGGAAACACTCTTTTCGAGCCACAATCGACCCACAAACTGTTTGTGGGAGCACGGAAAAACGCCTTAAGTGTTTCAGACCTTTTCATTTTCCCGCCCATTCCTGGACTTGTTGTCCCTCCATGGTCTCTCTGACTTTACTACTATGAGCGTGTTCCACCCTACTTACCGTAGTTACTACGCATGACGTCACGAATTCTGGCTTTTTGCCGTCAAGGCTCAACGATTTTTCTATTTTCCAGCAGGATCTCACGCCAGGGGTGAATCCGACCAATCAGGTTACAGAGATTCGTAGTTACTACGCTCCCGAGCATGGTAAGCAAATAGTAACTATTAGTTACTATTCCGACAAGGTTGGAACGGTCAGCGTAGTAACTTTTCGTGAGGATGGAACGGAAATAGTAAATAATAGTATCTATTGTTAAAAGGGTGGAACACGCTCCATATCATTTGGCATTTTGTGTAGGTCCTAAGACAATCAAAAACACGACTCTCAAGAAAAAACAGAGACCACTCCGTTGGTAAAGAACGCAGTTAGTGTGAAAGATCACTCTCAAGAGTTCTCTCCGGTTGTGTCCTTGAGCGTGTCCCACCCTTCTAACAATAGTTACTATTAGTTACTATTTCCGTTCCATCCTCACGAAAAGTTACTACGCTGACCGTTCCAACCTTGTCGGAATAGTAACTAATAGTTACTATTTGCTTACCATGCTCGGGAGCGTAGTAAGCGTAGTAACCACGCATCTCTGTAACGTGATTGGTCGGATTCACCCCTGGCGTGAGATCCTGCTGGAAAATAGAAAAATCATTCCAGCCTTGACAGCAAAAAGCCAGAATTCGTGACTTCATGCGTGGTAACTACGGTAAGTAGGATGGAACACGCTCCTTATCTGCCATATTTCAGGCGAACGATGCTTACTTGAGGATGGCTATTGGAAACGCTGCTTGGCCCATAGGTGTCACGATGGTTGGCATTCACGCTCGTCCCGGAAGAGAAGGGATTTTCTCCCAGAAGGTGGCACATGTCCTCAACGACGAAACCCAACGCAAATACATTCAGGTAAGCCGGCTTTGTTAAACGGGTTATTTACTTCGTTACACGGGGCAAATAGCAGGCCTAATACGCGAGCGAGACAGAGGGACGCTGATTCCCAGAGACTAGAAAGACCACACATAAACTCGACAGATCGTTACCTGAAATCTTGTGTACCTTATTTTACCCAATATTTTAATTCTAGTTAAGTCAAATTATTTTCAAGTTGTACGTGTAGATGAAATATCTACTTATGTAATTGTCATATGTTATTTGCATGAAGGACGATCCAGTGCTAGCGTGTGTAATACAAGCTATTAAAGAAATAAAGTACATTGTTATAGGACGAATTCTGGATTTGAATCCGAATCCGGACTCGGATTTGCCCATCTCTGAGCTGTACTGGGAACTAGAGGCGTTACTAGCCAAAATGTTTGGGGGGGGGGGGGACGAGGAATTTACCGACTGGCTGAAAATTTTACCCCGACGTTTTCTGAAGAAAAATGACTGTTTTCAATACCAAAATTACATTTTGAAAAAAAATCGACTGATTTTCAGAAAAACCGACTATTTTGACAAAACAATCAACTGTTTTGGCGAAAAATCGCGACGCTTCGTGCCGACTCGGTTATTTTTTACCGACTGGCCGACAGCATTGGGGGGGGGGGGGGTCCCCCCCCCCGCAAGTCGTGACGCCCCTGCTGGGAACAACGAACAGTTTTAGAAACGCCTTCCGAGATAAATGGCGGTATAAGAATCCCAGTGTTCCTCCAGCGTATGGGGTTGTGAAAAAGATGGGTTTCTCTGGTCTTGTAAGGGGCTACCAGCTACTGTGTGTAGAATGCATCTCCCTACAACTCAGTTGCTTTTTAATAATAATAATTTTATTTAAACCCTCCATACAAAGACAAGGTAAATCATCGGATGAGTCGGTAAGGAAACAAAAGAAACAGAAAAAGATAAGAAATCGCACTACGAGACAAAATTAGGCTGCGATAACTAATTAGTCGTCTAAGTTTAGTCGTCACTCGTTGCAATGACGGTAGCGTGGTGCAACCGATAGTGACCACTAATTTATTTTTATTTATTTGTTTGTGACCCGCTTTTTGGATAACAGCATTATGATTATAATACACATATTAAAACACTAAACAGAACAAAATAAATAAACATGACTACATTCTTTTCACATAGTTTAAAACACACACCAAACAGACTTAAAAATTTTACACAGTGACAAGCAATTAAATGGGTTTAGGAATGAAAACTTGCTAATAATTTCATGGGCTGAGGGGGCAGGATGTTTGTGGAGGGTAAATAGATTTAACTAAGCACAATACGACCTTGATTAAACCTTTGGAGACTTGGTTCGGTTGACCCTAGGGAACACGATTCGATTAATTTAAGCAAGTAATTTATGACCAAAATCGGAAGTTGAAGCTGAGTGTTGTTGATTTTATAGATAGTCCTCCAGCCAAAGTTACTACGGATCATATTTGACGGTGCAAAACGGATAAGTCAGCTACTAGAGCTATATTTCGGCCCTTCTTGGCAAGGGTCCTCTTCAGGCTCAAGCCGCTCAAGCTGTTTTGAAGTTGTTGATCTTCTTCCAAGCCAATTTCTTCAGTCTTCGGCGAAAAGTGCGACAGGCATAGTCAAACGCAGTTACTTCAATACCAATCCCCCCCCCCCCAACAAAAAAAAAAATCTAGCCCAGAAGAGAAGTTAGACCTAGAGAGAACCAGTTGGAACTCGTGTTCCCGTTAGTCGAGGGCAAATGCTGAGCAAATACCCTCGCGGGCTTCTCTAACAAACATCCGAAGAGAGAGAGAGAGAGACGAATTTAATATATAATGTTATTTTACAAAAAAAAATTCAGTATCACAACAGACCTGCCACGTGAAAATCTATACAGATTTATTTGTGGCAGGATTCAATAATTTAATCACTTAGCATAATTGTATTGGGAACAAAAAAGAAACGGGAAAAAATAAATGCAATACTATGCAAAAACAAAAATATTCAGTATTATAAATAAATAGAAGACAAATAAACCTCATGGCAATCCAGAACCGATTCATACCTAAGGTAACCCTCTCTCCTGACCCATGTTTACTCATCAACAAACTTTTCATCTTATTTTTAAATGAATATGTCACTCTCGGCCATCCTAGTGCTCTCCGGCTGATTATTCCACACTGAAAGACGTGAGCAGTTGGTCATTTTGTTTGCAGTTAAACACCCAGATTGGGACAGGGGGTTGGCCTGTGCTATTCCTTAAGACCCAACCTCCAAAGAGGTTACCAGTTCGTGCTTTCCTTCGAACCCTAGTTAGCTGAAGGGCAATAAACCCAGGGGCAAGCACTGAGACGCAAAATAGTGCTTGGGAAGGGGAAGTCTGCACGACGCGGGACGTGAGGGAATCTACTCGTTGCGAGTGACTTGCCTGTTGAATCAGAAATGTCGTCGTATGGATAATATAAACTCATTAACATTCACACGAGTCGTACATGAGAGGTGAAAACTGGCGCGGTTCCGCCTTGCAAAAGGTCCTTCCTTATTTTTGTTATTCTAATTCAGAATTGAGTGTTGCGCTTGACACGAGATAGGTTTTAGAGTTCACATATGGTATAAGAAAGCTGAGTGGACTTAAACTTGGTTTCGACAGAAGCGAAGTGTAGACTTTAAAAGTCTACAGAAAGTGTGTCGATTGAGGTTACTCTTTTCACCCCAAGTCGGAGCAGGGCAAAGTCTCACCTTCCACGAGCATTTGAATTCATTGACAGTACAACAGTAATACTTTTTATTTGGCCGAAAAGCCATCGACAAAGAGTATACTTAAGACATGGACATAGGCATAGACATTTTTTTAATTTCATCAAAAACACATAAATTAAGCAAACAATTTACCATTAACGGCCACTTTAAGACAAAAAAAATCCTGATTGTGGCCGTAACTCTAACCACCATGAATCCGCTATATCATTCCCTCATTACCTCCCCACCCTTGGGGGGGGGGGGTAATTTTTTTTTTTTTTTTTAAATAAATACCCCTCTTATCACACTTCTTTCCTTTTCAAATAATGGGATTTAACCATTCTCTTGAATGATGCCAGACTTACAGCCTCTCTGACCGATGCTGGAAGGTAAACAGAACAACGCAAAAGAAACTTTGTTCTTAAAACAGAACAACGCTAAATAAACGGTTACAGCTTTTCCCAATCCAAGCTAATCATTTGTACGAAATTTATGCGCCATTTTTCCCAGTACTTCCACGTTCCCAGCAAGGTTTAAGTTACGTCAGGAACAGATAATCTGATAGAACCTCCATCTCCCTATCTCTGCAATACGACCATGCTGAGTCGAATATTTCCCCAATCTCTGCTCGATGCAAACGAGCGGAGGTTAGGAGCTACGCGGCACATAATTTTTCATTACCTCTACTAAAGTCTATTTCGCTGTTAAGCCGCGTAGGAGAAACTTTCAAAGTAACTGCCGATCGGTTCTCTGGATGCGCTCCGGAGCGGGTCAGCGTGCCTTCTGCACTTCTTCCGATGCTATGAGCAACGGCGAAGACGGGTATCAACTCAAAGCTAGAGCAAATACCTTTAGCTCAGCTCAGTTTTGTCGAGGTATTGATAGTCGTTGCATGGGACTAAAGACGAAGGTTGTATCTGATTATTTGTTCTTGGTTACATTTACCTACTACAGACACGAAGAAGAAGCAGTGACTTTCGCTTTCTTTCTATTTAAGCTCGTCCCTCTGGCGAGGCTCCGAATCTGCAGCTATATCTTTAACCCCCAGGCTTAGCTTCCATTCAGACATGTTAAAGGACTTTTTGTTTTGCTTTCAACAAAGAAAGCAACAAAGCCACCCTCCCCCTACTGATCTTGGTAGATTCTCACTTCGTTTAAAAGCAAGAAGCCAAGTAGAAATATGTCAAATGCTGAAGTGCTTAGGGGCTTGAATGCTGAATCGACTGGACGACATTTGCGTCCGTGGAGAACCCGGTGGTATCCAGTGGAAGCTTTGCGTGCTTTATGCCACCCCAGTCTGAATGAATGAGTGAATTTATTACATCCAGCCTAGTAATAAGGCATTTGCACAGTAACATACAGACAAAAAAAAGGTAAATGAACACTTAACAAAAACAGAGTGTACACAAAACCTACAACGACAGCAAAAGCCCAGGGTTGGTCACCAAAAGTAACTTCGTACACCCTGGAAAGTAACCCAAAAGTATCTCAAAGTAACCCATTGTAACCTAATGTAACCCAACGTAACCCAATGCAATGTAACCCGATGTAACCAAAAGTAACCCTGAGTAACCCAAAGTATCCTGAAGTAACTCGTACACCCTGGTTCTTGGTGACCAATCCTGGGCAAAAGCTCAATAAACTCAAAACAAGAAATACACAACTAAACACGGAAAGAACAATGAATTTACTGCATTAGCTGGCGCATTGGGCAACGGACAGAGAGGCGGTTGAATGATCGCAGAAGATGTTCACTTATTTCTTTTAGCTTGACAGTTAGTCCAAGAGAAACAAGACCAAAGGTTTCGATGGGATCCCAACAATTCAATATTTAATCCAGACAACTGGGTCTTGTCTTAGCCAGATCCAGTCTTCGCCAGACTCCTTGAACATTTTTACAATTAAAATTCAGAAACAGATTAAGGCCAAATAGCTAATCACCTGAGAAAACCAAGTTCAGATTTGGATTTAGCATGTGTGTACCTATAAGTCATATCTGTTTTGACGAAAACTTCCTGCCACTTCTGCCAATTTCCCGGTTCCGGCGGAACTCCAGAACTACTTGTCCGGCGAAAAAAGAAAGCTCAAAGACGAAATCAGGGTATCTTTTTTCCCCTGCAGTAATGAACATCTAATCAACTTCAAATAGAAATTTAGCTTATAACAAATTTTCCGATTCCAGCCGGATTCAGGTCGAACTATATGTCCGGGTAAAATATGATTGTCATACAGGGACTCAGCATCTCTTCTTACCCCTAAATCGCTTATCTAATCAACTAGAAATAAAACTTTGACTTCCAACAGATTTCCGGTTTTGGCCGGATTCCGGACGAGCTACATGTCCGGGTAGAAAATTGTTTTCACATAAGTGTTCAGCATGTCCTCTTGCCCTAAATCGAACATCTAATCAACTCCAAATAAAACTTTTAATTTTGAAAAACTTTCCGGTTTGGGCCGGATTCCGGTCGAAATACTTGTCCGTCGAGAAAATAGTTTTCACCATCGTGTTCAGCATGTCTTCTTACCCCATAATCGACTATCACATTAGTTGTTTCAAAATATTTTGTTTGTCCCTTAATTTGAATCCCCTCTCCCACCCCTAAATGTAGAGCTACAAAGCCCATCTACGAACTTGACTGGTCCGACGACCCAACGAACCCTCACACCAAGTTTCATCAAAATATCTCATTCCCTTCGAGAGTTATCGTGCTTACAGACGGACGGGCGGACGGTCGGACGGACAGACGGACAACTTTTGCGATGTCATAGGTATCCCTCCACTTACGTTTTGGGATCCCAAAAACTTCTCCATGATTCGGTCTCTGACACCGGTCACTCGCGACTCCGACCGACATCTGTAAAAATGTGTAAAATTATCGTTGCTTGCGAAACGTCCGCAGGAAAGAAAGTCCACAGCGAAACTACCCCATTGCAAAAGGTCCCTAAGCATAGATTTAATAGGAATCATCGAGAAGATGCCGCACTTTTGACGAAATTCGCCGTAAGGCTAGAGCGGCACTTCTCTGCCGTCTTTTAGATTCAAAGATTGAAGTTATTAAATTTGCCACTGTGCCAATTTTTCATTGCCTGCCTGTATGGCAGTCTCTTCTTGCTGCAACGCAACAGCAGAAACAGACAGCATGATTTTTTTGTTGTTGTTGTTTTCTTTTCTATGTGTTTTCTTTTTCGTCTATGGCAATTTGCTGAATTAAAAGTATTCATTCATCCATTAATAAATTTAATAGAACTCCTTGGTCTTCAGACACAGAATCAAGATAAAACAAGATCAAAGATTTCTAAGCCAATTTCTGAGGTTTGATGAAAATCTTGAAATCCCCGCCCTCAAGGAACTTTTTTCCTAGGGACGTTTTGTCATGCGGAATTTCCGCCGTTTGGACGCTTTGTCACGGGAAAACTTTCATTGGGAACTTTTCACCGACAACCAGTTGGTACTTGTGTTTTTCCACTTTTATATTCTCTCAACTCAAAATTATTTATTTATTTATTTATTTATTTATTTATTTATGACCCGCTTTTTGCGTAACAGCGGAGTATGAATAAAATACAAAAGTAAAAATGATAAATAGATCCAAAGACAAAAGTGAAGTTTTTTCTTGAATTACGAACAAAAAAATCTGTTAACTGCTTAAGGGACCTGTGTGTCTCCCACCTTTTCCGCCAACATGTGTAAAATTTAATATTTCCGTTAGGACTGGACATTGTTACATTTACGGTGTTTGGAAAAAACTGGATTGCACTTTAACATGTTCACGGAACATTGTTGTAAACTGGTTGGAAACAAATAACGTGTTTTCGTCTGTTTACTGGAAACGTGATTATAGGCTTTGCAAAGAAAAAACAGCACTGAAAAAACGGATTTAATCAACTGGAAAGGCTGTTGACCTTCAGTGGCAAAAAATAGCATTTTATTATCTTTCTTCGTGCTAAGACCCCTAGCTAACAGACCGTGGCACGTTTTCTGTCTTTTTGGGATCCCAAAACGTAAGTGGAGGGATACCTATGACATCGCAAAAGTTGTCCGTCCGTCTGTGCGCAATAACTCTCGAAGGGAAAGAGATATTTTGATGAAACTTGGTGTGAGGATTCTTTGGGTCAAGAGTAAGGTCGAGTTCGTAGATGGGCTCTGTAGCCCTACATTTAGGGGTGGGGAAGGGGGTTTAAATTAAGGGGCAAATGAAATATTTTTAAACAGATAATGTGATAGTCGATTATGGGGTAAGGAGACATGCTTAACTCAATGGTGAAAACCATTTTGTCATCAGAAAAGTAGTTTGCCCTGAATCCGGCCAAAACCGGAAAGTTTGTTAAAAGTAAAAGTTTGATTTGAAGTTGATTATATGTTCGATTTAGAGGTAAAACGTTATGCTGAACACGATGGAGAAAACCATTTTTTCGCTGGACAAGTAGTTAGCCCGGAATCCGTCAAAAACCGGAAAGTCTGTCAAAAGTAAAAGTTTTATTTGAAGTCGATTAGATGCTTGATTTAAGGGTAAGAAGACATGCTGAAAACGATGGTGAAAACAATTTTCTACCCGGACAAGTAGTTCGCTCGGAATCCGGCAAAACCGGAAAATTGTTAAAAGTTAAAGTTTTATCTGTAGTTGATTAGATATCCGATTTAGGGTAAGAGGAGATGCTGAATCCGTGTATGATAATCTTTTTTTACCCGGACATATAGTTCGACCGGAATCCGGCTGGAGCCGGAAATTTTTTTATAAGTTAATTTTTTATTTGAAGTTGATTAGATGTTCAGTATTGGGGAAAGAAGATACGCCGAATTCGTTTTTGAGCTTTCTTTTTTTCCCGGGCAAGTTGTTCCGCAATTCGTGCGAAACCGGGAAATTGGCAAAGGTGGCAGGAAGTTTTCGTCAAAACAGATATGACTTATAGGGGTAAACACACATGCTGAATCCATATCTGAACTTGGTGTTCTCAGATGATTACCTATTTGGCCTTAATCTGTTTCTGAATTTTAACAGTAAAACTGTTCAAGGAGTCTGGCGAAGACCGGGTCGGGTGAAGACAAGACTGGATTGTCTTGACCAAATATTGAATTTTTGGGATGCCATCGAAACCTTGTGGTCTTGTTTCAAGCGAGATAAACTTTTATCTCGGTTTAGAAATGTCTAGTAAAGCAAAGGTGTGGTCTGCACACAGCATGAAAACAATGAAGAACTTATAATTTTTTTGCAATGTTCAGAACATGAAGTTATCGGAGCCAGCATTGGTGAACGGCTGAATGAGTTTCAGTTGGGACGTTCTTTATCGCTAGTGGTGCTAGTGTTAGTTTGCTCTGGTATGATTAACGGTCGCTTTTGAATGTATTCTTGACTGTCTAAAGGTGAAAATGTGACAAGGATCTTGACTTGGTTTGGGATGGAAATGCTGGCTTTCTCGTTTCTTCTCCCTACGCTGAGTGGGATCCCTTGCTTCTGTAATCAAGGTCGTTCATTTTGCTTTAAAGCCAGGTTTAATCAGGTGAAACCTGGTTTAATCAGTTCATAAATTCTCTATGGGAAGAATTAGTAGGGTCGTAAATAACTACGAGATTCTCGAGGATGCTCGTTCATTCCAAAGATGGTCGGAAATTAGGATAGTCTCCACAGGATGCTGTTCAGCCTTCCGAGGGAGACCCGATGTCATTAGTCCTACCCAAACAACTCAGCGGTCATTAGTCCCAACTACCTTAAATTAACTTAAATTGCATTGTCCAGCGACAAAGGTGGATGGGCCTTCGGTGGTTGTCGCTGGTTGGAGTGATTCTGGTCACACAAGATGTTGGGAGGGTTTTTTGGTTAGTACCTGGTAGAGGATTCCGGGGCATCCCACTCGTACTTCCAGGGTTGGTCCACTCCCGTATGGAAATAATTTCATCGTATTATGGGACATTTTTCCAATCGTAAAAATTGAAAACGGTTGGAAATTATCGTAAACAGTTGTTTTTTTACGATTGGAAACAGTTGTTTACGATTGTAAACAGTTGTTTCCAATTGTTAACAACTGTTTACAGTCGCAAACGATTGGAAAGAATTGGAAACAACTGTTTCCAATCTTTTGTATAGGATTGGAAAAATGTCTCATAATACATTGACTTGAGTTATTTCCATACGCATTTCCACTTTGGTTGAAAATAAGTGATTCCGGATCCTGGTGTGAGCAAATGGATTTGGAATCTTGTTACTGTGACCTCGAAGAGTTTTGTGGAATGATTTGTAGAAGTGAGGCTATACTTGATTTTGTATGTTTGTACGTTTGCATAACGTCACCTCCTGCGTCTCCTGTACGCCGACTACGCCAAACTTGGTAATTCTAATTGCTGCTGTCTTTCTCTGTTTGGGACATCCTTCATGCCTAAGACCAGTTTTGTAGGTAGGTAGGTAGGTTTTATTTTTAACCAAAACATTGAAAATAATAAAATAACAATTGTGGCTCTCGTTTGGACTTTCTCTAGCACTTCACGGTCTTTCTTGAAATATGGGCTGGCAACTAACATTCCGACTTCTAGCTTTGGTCCCAGAAGGACTTTGTAAAGCTTAGTAACTACTGATTTGCTTCCAGTCGAAAACTTCCTCTTGATAGTACCAAGGGTTTGGTTTGCTCTGCTCATGCAAAATAATTCTAGTGAGTAATGCGAAGACCTAACCTTCCCGTGCATCAAAAATCTCCGTCGCAGCGCCGCCCAGCTCTCTTTGTTCGCTGCGTGCAGTGGAGGACGTAGAAATTCTAGCCAGCGCTCGTTAACGATTGGTCAGAACAAAATAATGTTGCTCTGCGATTGGTTGAGTCGAGTGGGATATTCGTAACCGCTAGTGGAGCTAGTGTTGCTGCGATTTGACTGTGTGTCACTTTTTCAAAGTTCGCGCATTACTCTCTAGAGTTATTTTGCGCTGCTGCTGCTGCTACAGTTTTGATGTCACTGCTGAATTTGACTCCTTGGTCTACAATGACCCCTAGGTCTCTTTCTTCCTCCTCTGCTGTGAGTTGGACAATGCGGTCATTGCTGCAGATTGTTTACTGGTGCCTAGGATTCTTAGTAACCAAGGTGTATTACTTTACACTAAGTAAGTAAGTAAGTAAGTAAGTAATTTATTTAAAACCCGCCGTTTTCAGAAAGCGGAGTAAATGAAGAAAATAAATAAAACACATAAACATACACAAAAAGACACTTAATTTCAATCGTCGGCCAGGAAGCAGTGCAGAAGGTCGTGCGCTGGTTGGGTTCTGTTGTCAATGATTTGTGATGGCGACGAAGAAACATCCAAAAGGGTAACACTTGCATCTTGAATTCTGAACTTCTCCGTCAAAGTATGGTTATGGCATAATTTCGACAAGTGGAGCAGGTGCTTTGCATATTTCTATTGACAAGTATGTTGCATATACTTGTCAATGTGGAACTGCAGTTGCCACGTTCTTGCCTAGTCCTTGAGACTATTGATGTCGTTTTGAAGGTCTGAGACTTTATCGCTGTTTTCTATAGTATCAGATTTGAATCGTCATCATAGAGGGTGATTGTGCTCCTGACTACAGATGGTGCATCGTTGATGATTAAAGATGCTGGGTCCAAATAGTGTGCCTTGTTCCTAGACCGGTGGTGATTTTAACACATTCCGTGCGTCTGGTCAAGTAATCGCCAATCCAGACGATTACTTTAGTTAGGAGTATCAGCGCCTTTAGCTTATGGAGCAGCACTCCGTGGGAAACTTAGTCAAAAGTTTTAGCCAGGTCGAACGGAACAGGATTAACTGGAAATTCTTTCTCAAGCAGCTTAATTATCTCGTCATATGAGTCTATCAGGTTCGTATCCACAGACCTGCCCGAACGGGAACCATGCTGCCCGACAAACATCAGGGTCAACGGTCACGTTTGCTTCTTGCTTCTCCAAGTGCATCCTTGCCATGAATAAGACTTGCTCAAAGACGGAAAAGTGTACAAGAACTTTCACCAACCAAATATCTGGCGACTTAAGGCTGTTAACTGCTTAGACAAACTTGCATCAGGCGGGATGAGGATTCCTGTTTCCCAATTCTATCTGGCGATTCAATGGTTTGCAATGTTCACAAAACCCGTGGTAGCTCAATGGTAGGGCGTTGGCCAAGAAAGCCGAATGGCGTGGGTTCAAATCCCTATGGAGGCTAATGGTTTGCAGTTCACTACGTATAATGTATCCTTCCTGTGACTGTGAACCTCCCGAACCGAGCGAGTTCTATCACTGTACTCGAAACTTCTGCTTTCTCACCTATCTGCAATGCTTGATACTCTACCCCTATGGCGTGATACAAAACACATAGTATACAAGGGCTGAGAAATCAGCAGACGCTCAGTGTTTACGGAAAACGAACGCGGATTTTTCCTCAGGGTTAGAGCGTAGAATACCCTTCTCCGTATAATATCCTAGGAATATCCTTTTCATTATCCGTTAGTAATTTTACTTAGGTATTTTTTTAAACGTCCTTTGTACGTCATACCTGCACTTTTGTTGTCGGGAAGCGACGGATTTGGTTTAGTTTTCGAAATTTTCGAAGGTATATCGTGCTCCAGCTAAAGGTCCTCGAAATATTGTAGGTAGCTTGGTTGTTCTTAAATTATGACGTTTGCGGTTGTTCAAAGCCATGCTCTTGTAACGACGACATCCTCCCCCTCTCTCTCACTGACCCTCATGTTGTCGTTCAAGCGTGCCTGTTTTGTGAAGTGTTGTCTTGTTCGCAGGGTGTCCGTCCTCACTTGCTTGAGGCATGGGATCCGCCGTCGTCATTATTTTTTGGCTGGAAGTAAAAAAATAATGGTGAGAAACATTGAGAGGGTTTAATTTGAGTACCGGTGTAGTCGTGGGGGAATGCAGGCTTTAAATGAAGCTGTCTTGCTATATGTTTTGCTATATCAGAACTGGTGTCTCCAGCGTCGTCCCACGTAGCCCACTTCAGTTGTCTTACTGATTCACTAACTATCTCACTTCCCTGATGAATCCGTTTATGTCATTTTGTCCCAGCCCAGTGGTACTATGGTAATTGTTGCATTTGCCGTGTTTGGCTATTTTCGAGGTGGGTCGGAACACCACTTATTGCTTCTAGGGAGCTCCTTAGTGGCGAATACCGCTTGCAAGCTTTTCTAAACCGGACGGCTTTGTAATCTGTTAAGAAATCCGGGCAAAGTATATTGGGACTGAAACTGCATCTAGTGTGACTTGTGCTTTCCGGTATCTTCTGGTAGTCCGAAACTGGTCAAGGGGTATGGAAGTGTTGTGCGTCAGTCCGTCTGTTAGCACTATAACTCTGGAAAGGATGAGATGTCTTGTTAAACTTTGTGTGATAATTATTTTGATCAAAGTACAAAGTAGATTCTTAGACGGTCCTTTAACCGAATAGGGATGGGAATGGGTTCCAAATCAAAGGATGAAACAAACTTTACTAACAAGCTAATGTGACAGTTTATTTAGGGGTAAGGAAACATGCTGAATCCAGATCTGAACTTTTCTCGTCGGGCAAGTAGTTCGCTCGGAACGGGAAAGAAAAGGGAAATTGGTATAAGTAATTTTCCCTGGACAATTAGTTCGACCGGGACCCGGCCAAGATTTTGTCACCCAAGTTCGTTGTCTGCAGTCGCCTTTCTAGGAGTCCCAGGCCCCACTAGGTTGTCGTCGGGGTGCCGAGATTCCTAACATCATTCCATGCGCATTTTGATTCACCATTGAGTGACAGCATCAGTGCCCATGGAATGGCAGCATGGGGCTAACCTGCTCACGTTCCCTCCTATGAAGGCTACCAAACAAATGCTATCACTTACAGTAATTCAGCCGGAAGTACCATGATGCATTGTCCAACCCACCCCTTCCTGAGGGGTTGGCCACTTATAATTTTGGTGTAAAGCTAGTGCCCGGTGTGTGTGGGGGGGGGGGGGTGCCCGTGCCGGCACTGGCTGACACCAGCCAGCACCGGTTGCTGCGTTTTAATTAAAATCATCATGTTTAAGATGATTGACATAATTTATGGCCGGTACCACTGATTTTGAGCCGGTGCTCGCCGGTGCCCGGAACGGATGCACAGCAAGGGCCAGAGAGTGGGTAACCCCTTCCGTCTCGCGCGTAGGAAGGGGAATTCCGAACCCCGGAATTCCGTGGCGTGCATACCTCCAGCGGCGATCTTCGGCCTAGGCAAACTAGCCCTAGATGGGGTGAGAAGTGGGCCGAAGTGGCCGAATAATCTGTAAAAAAAAAAGTATAATTGGTACTTTTCTATTTCGTTTCTTGGTCTGGTTGTCTATTTTCCAAGTCAAACTACCCTAAATCATTGACCCCAGATTTCAGATTATTTATTAACACAAAAAAATAATACACTTCCTGGAACAAACTGCATGTCCGCCTAAAAAAAGCCGTGCGGCCTATGGGAATGAACATACAAATTAGGAGCTCATTAAATAATACTCCTTTTTAGAGCAAACATAAAAATACACACTACTGTTTAAATACATTTACAAATACCAACTCTCAACTACTTCCACCCCGCACTACGTCTGGTAAAAGAAGACCAAAGGTATCGATGGGATCCCAAAAATCTAAGATTTGATCCAGACATTTTGGTCTTGTCTTCGCCAAATCCAGTCTTCGCCAAATCCAGTCTTCGCCAGGCTAATCATCAGAGAAAATCGAGTTCAAATATTCTATCTATCTATCTATCTGTACCTCTATAAGCCATATCTATTTTGACGATACTGACCGAAACTTCCTGCTTTACTTCTGCCGAATTCGCGGTTTCGCCCGAATTCCGAGCGAACTACTAGTCCAGCAAAAAGAAAATTGAGAAACAAATCCAGCGTATCTCCTTATCCCTATAAAGAACTTCCAATCAACTTTAAATAAAACTTTGACTTAAAAAAAATGCGGGTACAACCGGATTCCGGACTAATTATATGTCCGGGTAAAAAATGATCATCATATAGCCTACAAACTCAGCGTCTTTTCTTACCCCTAAATCTAACATCTAATCAACTTCAGATAAAACTTTTGCTTTTAACATATTTTCCGGTTTTAGCTGGATTACAGGCGAATTAGTTGTCCTGCGAGAAAATGGTTTTCACCATTTTGTTTAAATCAAACATTTAATCAACTTCAAACGAAACTTCTACTTCTAACCAACTTTCCTGTTTTTGCCAGATTCCAGACGAAATATTTGTCCAGCGATAAAATGATTTTCACCATCGTGTTCAGCATGTCTTCTTACCCCTAAATCAATCATTTAATCAACTTCAAATGAAACTTTTACTTTTAACAAACTTTCCGGTTTTTGCCGGATTCCGGACGAACTATTTGTCCGGAGAGAAAATGATTTTCACCATCGTGCTCATCATGTGTTTTTACCCCAGAATCAACTATCAGATTAGCTGTTTAAAAATATTTTGTTTGTCCCTTAATTTGAACCCCTTCCCCCACCCCTAAATATAGGCCTACAGGGCCCATCTACGAACTCGACCTTACTCTTGACCCAAAGAATCGTCACCCCAAGTTTCATCAAAATATCTCATTCCCTTCGAGAGTTATCGTGCTCACAGACGGACGGACGGACGGACAGACGGACAACTTTTACGATGTCATAGGTAACCACTAACGTTTTGGGATCCCAAAAACGAAAAAAGAGCTCGAAGACGAGCGGCTAAAAATGTGTGGGAGTACCTATTAACCCGTAGTCTATGGTGGCCTCTTCACGATTTAGACAACACGGGTAGATGCTCTGTTTTATTTAGGTATGTGTGTTATGTTCAGTTTTTTTTTCTTCTTTTGTTTCTTCTTATTTCTTATGTACTCCGTGTTTTTGGGATCCCAAAATGTAAGTGGAGGGATACCTATGACATCGCAAAAGTTGTACCTCCGTCCGTCTGTCCGTCCGTCTGTAAGCACGATAATTCTCGAAGGGAATTAGGTATTTTGATGAAACTTGGTATGAGGACTCTTTGGGTCATTGGAGAGGTCGAGTTGGTAGACGAGCTCTGTAGCTCAACATTTAGGGGTGGGCGAGGGTTTCAAATTAAGGGGTTAAACAGCTAATTAGATAGTCGATTGAGAGGTAAGGAGACATGCTGAAGACGAATATGCAAACCATTTTCTCGCCGGACAAGTAGTTCGCCTGGAATCCGGCCAAAACCGGAAAGTTTGTTAAAAGTGAACGTCTTATTTAAAGTTGACTAGATGTTCGATTTTCTACCCGGACATATAGTTCGCCTGGAAACCGGAAAATTTGTTAAAAGTTAAAGTTTTATCTGAAGTTGATTAGATGTTCGATATAGGGGTAAAGTGATACGCTGAATTCGTTTTTAAGCTTTAGTTTTTGCCGGGCAAATAGTTCACCCAGAATCCGGTTGAAACCGGAGGTTTGGCAGGAGTAAGGCAGGAAAATTTGATCGGTTTCGTCAAAGTAAATATGACGTAGGCTGTAGCCTAGAGGTAAATACGCACATGGTGAATCCATATCTCAACTTGGTTTTCTCAGATGATTAGCCATTGACCTTCTTCTGTTTCTAATCAAGTAAAATGTTCAAGGAGTCTGGCGAAGGGATATCTACAAGACCGAATTGTCTGGATCAAATATTAAATTTTTGGGATCCCATCGAAATCTTTGGTCTTGTTCACTTTGTTGTGCACGGGCAAAAATTTAAATAATTAAATAGATAAAATTAAAACAATTTTGTTTTTGCTAAATTACCAAACAGGGTAATTATACTAGATATCTATGTCCGAGTCTGCATAACTCCCGAACGGGTAATCCGTTCCTGATGAAACTTGTCTTTTGCTGATGGGAGAAGGAACTTTGAGAATGGCCACCCTGTTTGCATAATGTTTCCATACACAGCTAGTAGTAGCAAGGCCGTATCCAGGGTTGACCCTCCCCCCCCCCCCGAAACATGCAAAAATAATCATTTTTATAGGCTTTTTCCTCTGATCTGTGTGTTTTTTGTAATTTTTTGTCCGATCCGCAGGCACCCCCCCCCCCCCGAAATAAACTCCCGGATACGGGCCTGAGTAGTAGCCTGATGATTTTTTCGCCAAAATGTTTTGATTCTCCCAAAGTTTACACTTTGAAAATATACTCATGCACAGTTTTTCATTTTCTTTTATTCGTTCCCTATGGTGAACTGGCCTGGGAATAGTCCTTGGATAGCCTTGTTTGTCCTGTGAAATCGAGTGGTATTTCGTCTGACTTTCTTTGTTTTTCGCCATTGAATCTTTCGTCCCCACTTCTGAACTTTATATCAGCTTTCTTCTCATTCAAAGTTTAGCCATTTTCGCCATTCCAAGATGGAACCCATAAAAAGTTGTCTGGAAAGGGGGCTTGCATAGCTATCACTGCCCGAAGTTGCGAAAGTCGTTTGTTGCTCCTCCACCCAGACTCTAGAAGTTTGAATAGTGACTCTCGAAAGTTAAAAACATCCTGGAATGAAGTAATTAGGTTAAGTAGCCTATTAAGCTGGAGCGAGGAGAAGTGGTCCACTGGGGTTTGAGAGTTTGAATCAGAACGAGGGATAAGTTAATGGTACGTTTTATTACGCAGAGTGGGACCCAAGCTAAAAGCATTTTTATCGGGCTCTGTTGGTTGACGATATTGATCCAGAAAAGTTTATGCGGGATTGTTTGCAGAAAGTAATTTGTTGTTCAAACGGTAATCCCCTGGAGCTTTTGAAGCTTTGAAACAGCCTGGAGCTGTTTCTTCCGTGTCGTTCTCTATTCTTCTACCTGCCCAGTCGTTTGCATGTAACAGCGTTGCCAATACGCTTAGCTGTTATAGAACGCTAACAGACCGTGACGTGATTCATTTATATGAGCTATACCAGGGACCCCCACATTTCCTGTAATGACTCGCCATTCAGGGGCTTGTCAATAAGAGATTTCTGATGCGCTCTCGACCGAGCGTCAGATAGTTCGAAAAATACCCACGTGGATAAAATACCTGACTATCCAGATAGACAAAATGTTTCGCAGCTTGTGCTGAACTAGGAATACTTCTCTGAAATGGAAGAGTATCCTGGGTCTTTTGTCCTAGCTTAGGTACCTGGTGGCATGCTGGCAATTTTGTCTATCTGAGCAAGAACGCCGATTCGATCCAAGCGGAATTTTTGGAAACTAGGTGAGGCTCGGGAAACATAGCAACATAGAAGCATAGGAAATGACAAGCCTCCTGAATGGCGAGTCACTACAGGAAATGTAGGGGTCCCTGGCCATACGTGGATACCCGTTTTGGTATTAGTTTCTGGCGATCAGCAGATCAGACAGATGACTTCCCGCTGCGGTGCTGCGTATTCTACTCTCCAGGTATGAACTCAAATTTCGTCCAGCTTCAGGTTCATTTATTAACATACTTAATTCAACAAAAATAAAAATTTAAGCGAATCCGGCAGAGCGGAGAGCACGAGAAGGCCGGACCTTAGAAGTCAACTAATTACTGATCTAATCACAAATCTGATAATTAATAAATATTCAACTTATGCACTCCGCCATACCCGCCAACCATAAAAAACTCCACCCTAAAAAAAGATAATAAAAAAAGAAGAAGAATGAAACCAGCCGCTCCTTTTAGGGCTATGACATTCTTGTTGCTGTTGATAGTGTCTTTTTCATAAAGCGTGACACGAGGATTCCTACTCGTTTGAAGAAATGTTTTGTATGCGCGTTTAGCAAAACTTACGTTGCATCGTAGCTTTCGAGAAACAATCCTGGTCCGTAGCTGGCGATCTGTTGTGAAGAGAGTTCAGCAGACCTGCCTCGGTTTTGTCGCAGATTGACCGTAATTTTTGAAGTTGGTCCATTCGTTGTCGCCGGATCGCCGAAGTTTCTTGATTATCCCCGTTCCTCTTTCTAAAGCGGACATTATACCTCTCTGAAATAGTTTGGACTTCCCGGTAGTTTCCTAGGTAACTGCAGACGTTTCACCTTCGCAGGAGAAACAGTTGGCAGTCTGGAGAAATTCTGCGAAGATTTAAGGACGATTCTGGCGATTTCTTGGATTCGCTTTCCGAAAAGCAGTTAGAATTCGCCGAGCGCAAGAACAAACGGAACGTCGTTGTGCCTCAGTTGCACCTTTACAGGTTCTCGCTGACTTGCCAAAAGACTTTCCACTCGCAAAGTGGATTCGCTCTCCAAGTCACTGACGGAAAGTAGCGAAGCGCGAGAACAGCGAAACGAGTTTTAGCCGAAGTCGCAAAAAAATCCGGCGCATAAGCTCGCGGAACTTTCTAAACTGCCAGAATCGCCCTTTAGATGTTCAGGATCTACTTAGTGCCTCTTCAAGGGGTGAAAAATCCGTTTCTGAAATAGAATACCGTCTTTTGGGAAAAGCTGGAAGTGACTTATTGCATAGCAAATTAGACGAAAGAACATCCAACTTGTAACAAGTTATTAGTAAGTAACAAACCAGGCAGATCGATCCAGCATATCAACCTACCGTACTATAGATACTCTAAACTCCTTCGCCAAGAAATTATAAGCACTACCAAAATATTTTGATGAAACTTGGTGTGAGAATTCTTCGGGTCAAGGGACAGGTTGAGTTCGTATATTCTGTAGCCCTACATTTAGGGGTGAGGGAGGGGGTTCAAATTAACGAGCGTAAAAATATTTTTAACAGCTAATGGCGTAGGGGTAAGGAGACATGCTGAACACGAATGTGTAAATCATTTTCTCGCCGGACAAAGTAGTTCAACCGGAACCCGGCCAAAGCCGGAAAGTTTGTTAAAAGTAAAAGTTTTATTTAAAGCTGATTAGATGTTCCATTTAAAGTAAGAAAACATGCTGAATATTTGCATGAAAATCATTTTCTCGTCGGACAAGTATAGTTCACCCGGAATTTGGCCGAAACCGGAAAATTTGTTAAAATAAGTGTTATTTGAAGTTGATTAGATTTACGATTTAGGGGTAAGAATTGACAAAGCATTTGACAATCGTTTTATACCCTGACACATTGTTCGCCCGGAATCTAGCTGAATCATATTTGACGGTGCAAAACGGATAAGTCAGCTGCATTTTATTATAGCTATACCCTTTTTGGCAAGGGTCCTCTTCAGGCTCAAACCGGAAAGTTAACTTGTGGAAAAACAATCAAAGATTCTTCCTTAAACATCTGATTTTGTGAACTTCTTCTCTGAAAAGTCTGGTGCTGTGATTTCTTTCTGGACACGGCTGCTGTTTTTGCTGTTCAATTGGGTCGTTGAAAGGGTATAGAGATTCTTCTGCATTTTGGTTTTGGACTCCCAATTCGCAGACAGCTTGGGCTGAAGGAATATCGAGCTGAAACCGGAAAATTTATTATAAGTAAACAAATTTCTGAAGTGTGTAGTGGTAAGGAGGCATGCTGAATCCGTATATGCAAATAATTTTCTCGTCTTACAAACATTTCGCCCGGAATCTGGCCAAAACCCGAAAATTTCCTAAGTTGATTATAGGGGTAACGAGATACGCTGAATTCGTTTTGAGCTTTAGTTTTTGTGGGACAAGTAGTTCGTCCGGAATCCGGTCGAAACCGGAGATTGGGTAGAAGTAAGACAGGAACTTTTAACCAGTTTCGTCGAAGTAGATATGACGTATAGCCTAGGGGTAAATACAAATATGCTGAATGTACATCTGAACTTGGTTTTCTCAGATGATTAGCCATTATCCTTATTCTTTTTCTAAATCTCAGCAGTAAAATATTTAAGGAGTTTGGAGATTGTCTGGATAAAATATTACATTGTTGGGATCCCGTAGAAACCTTTGGTCTTGTCAACGAAGTGGTAGTGGACCATCGGTGCATAATTGATCTGAAACGCCAAATTGATGGTCGTCCTCTCATATTGAACGCATTATTAGCGGGTGGACCTGATGCCGGGGGGGGGGATTATAGGGTAGGTCTATTATTGTGGCTACTCTGGATACCGAAAGTTGGACTGTGTCCTTGTGATCTGAGCGCTGATGAAATATCTGTTGAAAAGATTTCCTTCTCTCTTCTTAGACGTTCTTGAAGCGTTCTGGACCGAAAAACAATTAGAAAATTAGATTTCGCTGCGCTTCTTGAAGTTCAAGCCGCTGTATGTGAACTCTTGAGTTCTACGAGTCAAGCTGGCTGCATTGAAGTCTTCCTCTTAGAGAGCTTGAGCGGAGAACATGATTAGAGACTTCTAGTTTTGATGCGATGCTGCGAACTCCGAAAGCTAGTGTGAAACCGTTTAGTTACAAACCAGAACTGAGACGCAGCGTATAAATTGGAGAAATCAGTTTTCTAAGCCTGTTTTGATTTGGGGGTGGAAAACAAAATTCTTGATTTTCTCTGTCGGTACTTCCATCTCTTCAGCCGGAAATTAGGCTTTCGGAAAGTGGACCGCGGAACCTGAGCCGTCAAGGGTCCGGGGTCTGGTTTACCGACCCCTAGTGGCTCATTCCCAAGTTCAGTTTACGAACAACTGGTGGGTCATCGAGGACCCCATTCTCCAGATCTCTGAGCCCGATACCGAAGACACCAGTGGCCAATGGCCGTGGACCATGGACTAACTTGAAGACCAGCGCGCCTGCAATCTTTTAAATTGGTGTTTCGATTAGATGGTTAGCATTCTGTTGGAAACTGGACCAGTTGAGATAAAGCCATGAATTTACAAACTGACTCTCATCTTGCATATTTCGTAAAACGACCAGCGAAACAAAAGTTGACACAAACAGTTGAAGATGGTCTACAATCACTGTACTGTCCATCAGTATGCTTGCAGTTCTGCTCGGTATTAACACTGTAGGTTGGTTCTGTATTTTAATGGCTTTACTTTCATCAATCGTGAAATGGACTTCGTTTGTCATACCCTTATTCAAATACACTAATATCAGAGTCGTAAAGTTCCAAACACGCGAAAGCACATGTTGTAATTAATTGACAAGCGCAAACAAAATCCGGCCTATATCTTCTGAAGTAGTGAATGGGTTCTTTTTTTTCTCTCCATTTGAAAGCCATTTTTTCTTTATTTTTGTTTCTTCTCTTGACTGAAAATCGTGACCAGTTGTAGTTTCTTAAAAATTCAACAAGTGTACAAGCGCTCAAATGTTTAGTGTGAAAGTGAAATGTTTATCATATCTTATGGATACAGGGTTAGAGCCAAGACATTCAAATCCTCAATAACCAAACAAGCATTGAACAAAGCTAATTTGAAATCATCCCAGTTTAAAAGCTTTTGATGCAAGCAAACCGCATGTAGGAATCCCAGGAGATCTTGAAGATCTTAACAGCTTCAGTTCAATACTGAATGTCTTGTCAGCCAGTCCGAGGGGGGGGGGGGTCTGGGTCCATCAAAATGCGTATCTAGACCTATGGGTCACAAACTTAACTCATGGGCAGTTTGGGGCCACTAGCCCATGAACGTGGAGGGTGGGAAGATGGCTCAACTCCACATATATGTTTCCAACCGTAAGATTTGAAATCACAAGAAATTTCATCGCACTATCTCCAGTTATGGTCAAGTTAAAAGCTTAAAAAAATGGGCAATCTGGGCCCAATTGTCCCTGAACCAAGTGTGAGTGAGGTTTGGGACCCTCAAAGAGCAAAAAGATACCCCAGTGCTCACAAACCTACCAAGCTTCAACTTGATACCTGTTGATTCCTGGCAAGGGTAAAGAACTTTACTCTTGGGCAATCTGGGCCCAGTTGCCCATGAACGGGGTGGGTGGTGATGCAACTCTAAAATCAATTTCCTAACGCTAGGATCTACAAGTTCGACGAGTTTCATTGGTCCTATGTATAACTTTTATTATGAATTATGAATTTTAAGTTGACATGTTTTGTAAATATGGTTGTTATCTGATTGTGTTTTAAAATTTTAAAATTGTAAGATATATGTGATTATTTATGACTATGTCCACCATGTATGACGATCCCCCACTATTTTTGTTAAAAGATATCATGGAAATAAACGAATTTGAAATTTGAACTCTGATCAGTTTATGAACATTATTCACTGGGCAATCTGGGCCCATTTTTCCCTGAACCGGGTGGCTGTGGGCTCAGAGACCCTTCAAAGGCACAACTAGACCCCAATACCCACAAGTGTACCAAGTTTGAAGTTGATACCTGCACTAGTTTATGAGTTATGAGCTTCACAAAAACAAGTGCGCAAGCGCTCAGATGTTATGTGTGATAGTAAAATCTTCATCACATTTTATCAACGAACAGCGTTAGAACGCTCGCGTCCCGAATAACCCAAAAATATTTGAAATAATATATTTGAAATCATCCCAGTTTAAGAGCGTTTAACGTAAGCAAACCGCATTTAAAAATCCAAAGAAGATCTTCAAGGTCTTGCAAAAACGATTTCAGTTTCCATACTGAATGTCTTGCGAGCCAGTCCGACCCTTCAAACCTCTTTTCCACTTGCAAGGTAATAACAAGTGCAATAAACCAAATCGTACCAGCCTAATTCGTCACAACTTCAAGAACGGCATATCATCGATCATATGACAAAACCGTCCAGTTTCCAACAGATCATTAATGAATGAGGTGCGCCGCGAGGTCTTATTTGTTGCTGTTACCAGGGGTGTCACTAGCCTTTTAACTTTGGGGGGGGGGGGACGTCCGGTTTGTGCCGACGGACCTAAAAATGTGCCGTACGTTTCCCGCGAGCACAGAACAGAACCGGGCTAAAACTAACTGTAATGCATCAGTTGAGATTATTCCTCTGATGTAATTTTGTATTTTAAGTTCACACATTTGGCTTTTCATTTTAGCTTTCGTTAAAAAGCGAAGCTTCCAACGACTGTATCAAGAACAAGTAAACTAAGCGGCGCAGGCGAAATTTTTTAAGTCTGCCTTTTTTTCGGAATAATTTAGCTATACCTACCATACAAGCTCTAGCTTTTAACGTGTTTCAGACCCCCACGAATTTCAATCCTAAAACGACAACTAAATGAAACAAAGTTCTTCCAAATAAAGAATACTACAAAATGCGCCGCAGGCAAAATTTGTGTGTAAACTAACTGTAATTCATCAGTTGAGATTATTTCTTTGTTATATTTTGGTATATTCAAGTTCACATATTCGGTTTTTCATTTTAGCTTTCGCTTAAAAGCGAAGCTTCCGACGACTGCACTAAAACAAAACTCAATGATGCACCGTTCTTCCGAATAGAGAATACTACAAAATGCGCCGCAGGCGAAATTTTGGGTAAAACTATCTATAGTGCATCAGTTGAGATTGAGATTGAACTAAGCAACGCCGGCGAAAAATTTTTAAGTCAGTATTTTTTCCTGAAAAATTTACGCCCGACAAATGTTTGCAAAATTTGATTTCTTACGTATAAAAAGGCCCGACGTGTCGACAAGAACACCGACGCCCGACAAAAGCATTCATAATTCGATTTCTTTGTCTTTTGCCCGACAAGACAGTAAAGAACTTTAACCTGATGTGCCAACGAGAATACCGATGCCCGACAAAACCATGTGCCGACAAAAAATACCGAGGCACGACATAAGCATACGAAATTCGATTTCTTCAGTGCTTTGCCCAACAATGTTTGCAGTATTTCATTTCTTGCGTGTAAAAAGAACAAAGTGTGCCAACGAGTCAACCGACGCCCGACAAAAACATGAAGAATGTATTTCTTCTGGATTTCTTATGTATAAAAAGAACCCGATGTGCCGACGAGCCTACTGAGGTATAACAAAAGCGTGCAGAATTCGATTTCTCCAGTGTTTTGCCCGACAAATGTTTGCAGGATTTCATTTCTTGTGTATAAAAAGAACCCGATGTGCTGACGAGTCGACCGACGACTGACAAAAGCATACGAAATTGTATTTCTTCTGTGTTGGCTTCGCCCGACGAAAGCACTTTCTCAAGACCTTTAGGGGGGGGAGTCCCCCTCCCCCCCCCATAGTGACGCCCTGGCTGTTACACCAAAATCGGCATCTATCCATACATATCCACAAGTATACAAGAGTTGAAGTCTAGACATGTCGTAAACGAACGTAACTAACTCATGAGAAATCTGGGACCAGTTACCCGTGCATGGGAGGGGGGGGGGGCATCAAATTAAATATCTAGACCTAAATATCCTTGACTATACCAGCTTACAGTTTAATCACGGGTCAAAAACTTGACTCATTGGCAAATAGGGCCCACTTGCCCATGAACGGGGAGGGTGGGGGGTGGTTCAACTCTCCTTAACCCCTATGATCCAAAAGCACAAAGGAATTTCCTCGCCAGTTATCTCCATCAGTCGTCTCCAGTCATTGTCAAGTTAAAAACATTAAAAAGCGGACAATCTGGACCCAATTGCCTCTGAACCAATTGGGGGTGGGGTTTGGGGCCCGCAGAAAAAGTAAAAGAGACCCCAATGCTCACAAACGTACCAAGTTTCAACTTGTTACCTGTTGATTCCTGTCACTGATAACGAACTTTAATCCTGGGCAAGCTGGGCACAGTTGCCCATGAAGGTGCAACTTCAAAAGCAATTTTCCAGCCCTAGGATCTACAAGTACAAGGAAGTTGGACCCCCAAAAGGCACAACTATACCCTAATACCCACAAGTGTTATGAGCTCCACAAAATACGGTGAAAACCGGAAACCGAAAGCTGTTACAGCGCTCGCAGAACTGGAATGTTCCAAGGAACACCCCACTAAAAACGGTGAAAAACTGAACGCTGAAAGCTGCTACAGCGCTCGCAATAATGGATTGTTCGCAATAATCGGGCTGAAACCGTAAATTTTTTGGAAAGTTTAAGTTTTATCTCAAGTTGATTAGATGTTCGATAAAGAGGTAAGGAGATACGCTGAATTCGTTTTTGAGCTTAAGTTTTTGCCAGACAAATAGTTCGCCGGAATCCGGGCGAAACCGGATATTTGGCAGAAGTAAGGCTTGAAGTTTTGATCAATTTCGTCAAGGTAGATATGACGCACAGCATAGGGGTTTGGGGCCCGGCTACACACATGCTGAATCCCTAAATGAACTTGTTTTTTCAGATGATTAGCCATTGGCTTTCTTCTGTTTCTAAATCTAATAGTAAAATGTTCAAGGAGTCTGGCGAAGACCGGATATCTACAAGACCAAATTGTCTGGATCCAGTATTGAACTTTTGGGATCCCATCGAAATCTTTGGTTTTGTTTTTGTGGCTTCTTGAAAATAATCGGTAGTTCTTGCAGATAAACAGACCAAAGGTTTCGATGGGATCCCAAATGGGAATGTTTATCTTCATCTCTTCTTCCAGATTCACGGGTTTTGTTGAGATTTGTCTTCGCTAGATCGCGTAATCATGTGTTTACCCCTTATCAACAACTTAACCAAGTCCATTTGGTAATTCCTTTCTGTCTTTACTTCCCGGTGTATCCTAGATCGCGATGGAAACATATGTTGCAAGTCGAAAACTTGGAGGACATTATCCACACATATGATATAATGAACTCGGCTGGATCAAACAATAATAAGAGCTACCAACATTCGTGATTTTACTGGATTCCGGTCGAAAATCGGTTCTTGCACGAAAATGAAGTCAAATATCCTGATCCGGCCTGTTTTCTTATCCCTATTTCGGTACAAGTCAATTTCCGACAAAACTTTTACTTCAACAAATCTTTCGGATTGGGCCGGATTCCGGACGAACAAAGTTTCCGGTGCAAAATCAAACTTTAGAGATGGATTCAGGGTGTATTTTTACTTTTGTATCGAATAACTAATCAAGCAAAATCGATTAAATAACCAAGTTTCTGGTTTCGCCCGAATTCAGGACAAAATACTTATCTGCTTGTCCGGCGAACAATAAGATTCAGATATGGTTTCGGAATGTCTCCTTACCCTATAATGACAGTCTTATTGGCTTTAAAAAAAAAAAATCGCCTCCTAACTTGACACCCCCTCCCCAGCCTTAAGTATAGGGCTACAGAGCCCATCTACGAACTAGACCTGCACTTTTACCCAAAGTATCATCATACCAAGTTTGAACAACATATTCAACCACTTATGGAGTTACCGTGCTGACAACCTTTAAGTACTCCGTCACTTACGTTTTTAATCTTTAAGCTATTATAGGCTCTGCTTAGTTGTGGCATTATGCAACCCCTGGCTTCTTTGCCCATTTTGGTTAATATGTATAAAAAAGACTTGTGTGGCTAATTTACGTGGTATTGTAGCCTAATACGCTCTTTATATTTGTGTGTGTGTTTGTTGTAGTGTTTGTTTATGGCTTCTGGCCGGAATAAAAGTCCTGAATTGAATTGAATTTTAACAAGTTACCCACGACCTTGTCTGCTTAAATCCTTTCCAATGCCTTGACTTCTGCAAAATTCGGCAAAATTCAGAAAATAAGTTTTTATGCGTTAGTAACACGAGGCAAGAAAACTCGTTGCGAACATAATGCGCATGGAAATTAGTGAACCGCGGCAAGTGCAAACATTAGTGAGGGTTCGTTAGCGGGTTCAGAATGTAACAAAATGAAATTTGGGTCTCCGGGCTTAAAGGACACCTGAACAATGAAACCATACTTGAACACACCATGGAGAATGCATTTACAGACATGGCCACGGGGAGCATTCTTCTCCTGAGCGTGACGTTTTCAAAATAGGGATGTTAGTTTCTGGAGGTTTGCACATGCAGACTCCAAGACAAAAAGCGTAATTCATTCAAATCTTGTACAGCGCTGGCCGGATCGTATTGGAATTTCTTCTGGATATACGTTTGGGCTTAACTGGTTAAAAAATATTCGAGAAGAAGGGTTGATTGGAGACAATTGTACATTTCTAAAATTGTTTGGTACTGAAATAAAGACAGATGCAAAATGGAGCAAAAATCATAGCTTGGAAACACTATTTCGTATTTGATGGGGTTTTCTGCAGGCAATGTGAACGGAAGTCATACAGATAGGTATTATACTTGGTACTCTTCATTCAGGTGTCCTTTAAGAACTAGTGAATGCTGTCACGGAAGTAGGTTGCATTGGGATTATAGGTACGACAGGTCCTTTAATTCTCCCTTTGAAAGCCATTCTCAGGGCATTTAAACCAGAAATCACGAATAAATGCGTATATAGGTAGCGTTCCAGCGACTTATTATTAGTGATATGTGCCGAATTCTCAGGCCTAGCCGGATGGTTTAGTATCGGAGTCGGAGTCCACGACTTTCGCCGGGGACAGCAATGGTCCGACTAGGCCTGCTAGGAAATGGATATTGTTTATCCATACTTTCAATACTCCTTGTATATATTTTTTTTCTGTCCACCCTTTTTTCTTCTTTTTTTTCGTAAAAAAGACACCTTCAACCTAAGTAGGACTCCATATCTACCTTCTAGTGCCCACGACTGCCCACCGACTGGTCGGCTAAGCCTTCGCGTCCGGCGTAGTAATATATGCCGAACTCTAAGGCCTAGCCAGATGGTTTAGTATCGGAGTAGAGTCCACGACCCCCACCCACTCCCTCCATTACCTTCTTTTCCAATCCTCAACCTCGAACCCCAAACCCAAAACAAAGATCGTTACGATTCTTGTTAGTATTGCCGCTCCAGAACCCGCCGTAATAAGTAAATTGGCTCCTCCCTCTTGTTATTTTCGTTCCACGACTTTTACGATCGTTACAATTTACTTATGATGGTCCCGAGCATCATTGGCGATAATAACTACCGGTTCTGCAGGAACTGTCGTAAGAGTGATGACGTATGTCCGGGTTGTTATTATGTTCGTTCCATAGACCGTGATGACTACCACAATAGTGCTCCTCGCCTCTTATCATCGTAACTTGTAATAACTTCAATGGAACGCTACCTCTCTTTTGAGAGGTAGCTCTCTTTTGAGCTTGTCTCTTCTCTCTTTTGAGCTTGTCTATAGGTGCGTTTTTGGGGCACTTGCCCTTCGGCCAAGTGCCATATAGCGATCGCAATTTCTGTCCGTCCGTCGGTCTGTCGGTCCGTCGGTCTGTCGGTCAGTCTGTCCAGGTTTTGCCAGTTCGGCACTTCCACATAAGCTAGGACGATGACACTTTGCAGCCGTATCAGGAACCCCAAAAGATTAAGTTGGAAACAGTCACTTCACCGATTTGAGCATCGTGGGGGGATTGGAGGGAGGGGGAATCCGAAATCTAGAGGTTTTATAACTTTTGAACGGGTGATCGGATCTTAATGAAACTTGATATTTGGAAAGACCTTGTGTTTCCTACGAATAGCTTAAAATACGGACCGGATCCGGCGAGCTGGAGGGGGGGGGGGGAATCTTGGAAAACCCTTAAAGTGGACGGATCGGGATGAAACTTCGTGGGTAGAACAAGCACAAGTCCTAGATATATTGTTGACATAACCGGACTGGATTCGAGCACTGTGGGGGGTCGAGGGGAGGGGGGCGGAATTCCGGTGATCCCGCTAGTTCATACTTCCGGATGTGCTAGGACAACGAAACTTGGCAGGCGTATCAGGGACCTTAAATGATTAAGCTGGAAATAGCCACTTCCCCGATCCGAGCATCGTAGGGGGAGTGGAGTGAGGGGGAATCCGGAATCTTGAGGTGTTTATAACTTTCGAACGGGTGATCGAATAGTAGTGAAATTGGAGATTTGGAGAGATCTTGTGCCTCAGACGACCCATTTAAAATCCGGACCGGACCCGGTGAATCTCGTGAAACGCTTAGAGTCGAGGGATTGGGATAGAATTTGGTAAGAAAAACAAGCAGAAAAACAAGCAACGTTCTTGATCGAACCAGATCTTACCGGGGCTCTTTGGGGGGAGTTGGAGGAGGTTTCCCGGAATTCCAGTGATCGCGAGTTATGATGAGTCATATGCCCTAGATGACATATTTTAGGGTTCGGACCGAATCTGAGCACGGTGCTCGAGCAATTTCCCGAACAATGCTCAGATTCGAGTGAAACTTAATAGGCGGTAAGAGAAGATGCTTTAGATGATTAATTTATGTGTCCGAACCAAATTCGGCCGTGGCAGGGGGAGTTGGAGGGGGGTACCGGAAATAGTGTGGCACGTTTAGGAATCAACGAGTGGATCTAAACTTAAAAGGTAGAAAAGTAATATGTCCTAGATGATCCGACGCAATGCCAGAAATACTCAGACTCGAGTGAAACTAGATATCCTATTTCTAGGTCCGAACCTAGGGAGGCTGAAGGTGGTATTTTGCGACATTCTCATCTACTTTCTTGCATCACCTAGTCGTAAGAAGTGCCATATGAGCTCGTAGCTCTTGTTTTGGATGTAGTTTTGTTGTAGTTTCACTATATTTTTGACGTCCTCTTGACACCAGCGATCCTCAGGAAGAAGGAGTAAGCGTGTCCGTACGACCCATACTCAACGACTCAAATCCTGTGTCAATCAATCACCACGATCTTTGGGCGCAGCTGTGACACCACTTCTGCCTTTCTTCCGCTAGATACCCGGAGACGACGGAGATTTTGTATTGGCGAGGGGAGATAGTCATCAAGAGTATCGTCCCAAGTTTCAATTTCAACTGGTGGCTAGGACCTGGCTAGATTAGATTTTGAATTGACCCATTAATTCACTGATTAATAAGCTGAAACGAAGGTGAATGAGCAGCGGAAGGAGAAAATCGAGCATCAGTGTTGACGTAAAAGCCTCCAACGTCGCTTGCTTGAACTACCGTTAAAACGTGTAATGTCGGAAAAATTATAGTGAATTTGTATAACTAAACAAATTTGCTCGTATATGAGTGACCCATCAGATCAAGCAGTTAGCTAAAGGAGGTATAATCCTATTTACTAAAATTATAATCTCAACTATATGAACTGTTAACGGAAAATAATACCGAACAGCACACAGCTAACATACAGTAAAATAATTCCAATGATACCTTTAATTTCGGGGTAATACTGTTCCTTGTATCTTTTTGCCCTTTAAACAAGTATAAGACTTTACATTAGTCCGATTTGTACTCGTTTGAGGATTTTTTTTGTCCCTCCCCCTAGCCCGCGGGCATTTTGATTTTGGGCATTTTGAACTCGGGGCATTTGGTTAGCATTCGAGAAAGAGCTGAAGAACGAAAAGAAAGGTAGAAAGGACCGACAGCGAAGTTGGATCTAGTGCAACTCAGGTCGATGGAAGGGGTGTTGTGAGAGGGGACATTGTCGGAACCACCCTTTCTGACATGTCTGAGAAGAGCGAATTCTACGATCGAAAATCCTAGGCTCTCTGTATGAGTTAAACTTTATAAACTTCTCGGTTTTACAAAAAAAACGGCCGTCGAGCGAAGTTGATATTCTTGTCACAGGCTCCAAACTTTTTACTTGCTACTCGTGGAGAAAAAGGAATATTGATCCAGGTTCGCTTATGCGATGGAAATATGAGGTCAAGGTATTAAACAGCTTAGTACTCAATTTGTCCCCCTTGCGGGACTAACCGTAAACCGCTTCCTGGTTTATGGTGTCGTTTCTTATCTCTTCCCTTGTTTCGGCGGGAAAAACAAATCGTAAACTTGGTGATATATTATGGTGGCATTATATTGTCATGAGGAAATCCTGATTTAGGTGGTTTCATGTTTCCGATGCAGGATAGTTTTGTAAAAGATTATTTTTTCGCTGGTAACATGTTTTCTTGCTGCTGCTTGTTGAGAGATCGTGGTCACACGCAAGGCCGAATCCAGGGGGGGTTAGGGGGTTGACCCCCCCCCCCCCCCCCGAAACATGCAAAAATCATCAATTTTATTGGCTTTTCCCTCTGATCTATGTCTTTTTTGTACTTTTTTGTCCGATCGACAGGCAACCCCCCCCCCCCCCCCGAAAGGCACTGCCTACCTAAGACCCAAGGTGAAGCCACGGCTGTATCCGACCGCTGGATTCATCTACACTGTCAGAAGTTTCATAACAGGTAACACTTTGGATGTTATGCATTGTGTTTGAAATGCATGAAATGTGTTATGCATAACAGGCTTTGTTAGGAAGAGCCAAAAATGCATCTACTGACTTTATTCCTTATCATCATGATGTCGGTAAACTCAGCAGATACTTTTTGGCGGTTTTTCGGATCTTCCTGGTGGTAAAGCTTATTATGCATACCATTTTGAAAAACAACTGATAATATCCAAAATGTTAACTACGACGCATTATCTGTTGAAGCCGCGCATCCTCGTGTTATCTGTTATGGAACTTCTGACAGTGTACTGGCGCGATTCGAAAGCACCCGACATGTGGAGACTGGGATCATAGTTTGACTATTGATCTAACAAAAAAAATAAAAAATTGCTTGGATATGGAAAATGTGTAGAAAAATCAAACTAAATACTAGGTTTATAGGGGTCGCTGTCACTACCGCAACACGTCAGTTGGCATAAACGTCAGTTCGCCTAAACGAAAAATCCGACAGTACGTCAACACGTCAGTTCCCCTACACGTCAGTTCCACTACACGTCAGTTCGCCTACACGTCAGTTCATCTAAACGTCAGTTGCACTACACGTCAGTTCGCCTACCGTCAGTTGACATAAACGACAGTTGACATAAACGTCAGTTCAGTCACCGTCAGTTCACCTATTTTAGAAATCCGTCAGTTCGTCAACACGTCAGTTCAGCTACACGTCAGTTCCCCTACACGTCAGTTCGCTCACCGTCAGTTGACATAAACGTCAGTTGACATAAACGTCAGTTGACATAAACGTCAGTTGACATAAACGTCAGTTGACATAAACGTCAGTTGACATAAACGTCAGTTGACATAAACGTCAGTTGACATAAACGTCACTTCGCCTACAAAATCCGTCACCACCCCCAGAGATTCAGACCCGCCTATTAGTTCAAAGTCGACTGGGTCACCGAAAGCAATTAAGCAGAGGGAATAAAACCCAGGGGATTAATAAAAAGAAGCCGACATGTGCGCATATTGATGAGGGTAAAATTAGTTAAGAGTCACCGGGAGCTTGCAATCAGATGCGGCAGACGGGGCTAGTCAAACGAAAACTGAAAAATATGAGGTGAACGTATAATTAAACACAAATAAGGGCTTAACAACCATCGCAAGGTGAAGGACCAAAATGTGCCAGTGATTCTCAATCTTTTCCGAAAGGGTACCGGAAACAGTGAGGGACGAACTCTTTTCTCTTGGCTCTTGGCCAGTGCTTCCTCTATTGTCTTCAAACAAGACCAAAGGTTTCGACGGGATCCCACAAATTTCATATCTGATCCAGACAGTTGGATCTTGTAGATAAATATCCGGTCTTCGCCAACCAATTCTAACTGGAATTTAGAAACAGAGAGACGTGGATTCAGCTTGCGTGTTTACTCCTATAAGTCTGATATACTTTGACGAAATTGATCAAAACTTCCAGCTGCCTTACTGCTCACATATTTTCCGGTTTCTGCCTGGTTTCTTGGTGAGCTTCTTGTCCGTTATGTACTATATACTACCTTACAATATACTACAGATAAAACTTTAACTTTTAACGAATCTTCAGGTTTTGGCCGGAGCCCGAACTATTTGTCCGGCGTGGAATATTGACACATAGGTTCAGCATGCTTCCTTACCACTACACCCATCATCTAATCAACTTCAGATAAAAATGTTTACTTTTTCAAAACTTTACTTTTTCAGCCGGATTCCGGGAGAATATGTCCGGGTAGAAAAATAATTTCCATATGCGGATGCAGCATGTCTTCTTAAGCCTGAATCGAACATCTAATCAAGCTCAAATACAACTTTTATGTTATACAAATTTTCCGGTTTGGGCCGGATCCCAGGCGAACTACTTGTCCGGCGAAAAAAAAAATTGTTTAATACGTGTTCAGTGTGTCTTCTTACCCCTAAATTGAACCTCTAATTTACTTCAGATTAAACATTTCTTTTTCAGAAATTTTCCTGTTTTTGCCGGATTCACGGTGAACTACTTCTCCGGCGAGAAAATAATTTTCATATTCGGATTCAGCATTTCTCCTTATCTCTGAATCGATTATCTTATTAGATTCTAAAATATTTTTCGTCCCTTAATTTGACCCCCTCCCGACCCCTAAATGTAGGGCTACAGAAATCTTCGAAATTGACCTGTACTTTGACCCAAAGATTCTTTATGCCAAATTTGAACGAAATATCTCAACCCCTACGAGAGTTATCGTGCTAACAGAGGAGAGACGGCCAACTCTTACGAAGTCATAGGTGCGGGATCCCAAAAAGTAGTAGCCCTCCAAAATAGTAGATAAAACTAGAATTTTCTGTTAATTGATAGTAATGCAATCACCAGTCCCATTCACAAGTTAGTTCTTAATGAGCCTTTTACTTTCAAGCTCCCCCTTCAGAATAAATTAAAAAAGTAAAAAAAATATATTTCTGTCTGCTAAAATAAAAAGTTTCTAATATAGAGCCACATTATCCACATTAGAGCCTAACATCAATAAAATTTCTCCCCAGAAATAGCTATTATTCCAATAGTTCCGAAAAATTCATAAAAACAAAACAAGAGCTGAAGCTCATATGGCACTTGCAGGGGTTAAAATATATTTTTCATCAAAAGAACTTTGCGGTTAAGATGCGCGCTGTTAGGGGGCTAGAACTTCATTTGTAAGCAAAACCCTTGAGGCAAAAATGACACTTGGCTGATGGGGACCATGAACATACATATTTTGCTTAAAAGTATTTTTCTTACTTTGCGGTCAAGGTTGAACGGTAATAGTCGGATTTGGGAAGTAGCTATTTATAAGCAAATCTTGTTGAATATCTAATATTCCAGCGAAGTTTCGTCATCCTAGCTCATCTGGAAGTACCTTAACTCGCGATCACCGGAATCCCAGACCCCCCCCCCCTCCAACTCCACCCACAATACCCGGAGCCAATCCGGTTCTGTAAATGATGCCCAGAGCATCTGTTTGTTATTCTACAATGTTCGATCCCGATCACACCAGTCTAAGCGGGTCTAGTATTCCACCCCCCCACCCCTCAACAGTTGTCGGATCCGATCCGGAAATGACGAAGATCGCCACAGGGATATGTCCTCTTTTCATTTATTAAATTTCACTCGAATCCGATCGCCCGTTCCAAAGTTGCTCATGACTCAATATTCAGGATTTCCCTCCCTCCACTCCCCCCTAAGATTATCATATCGAAGATTTTTTTATATTTCCAAGTCAGTTTGAACGGGTCCCTGATATGCCTGCCAAGTTACGTCATGAAAATCCCCAGAAACTGGAATTCCGGGAAACCCCCTACACCCCCACCCCCGAAGTGTCCGGATCCAGTCCAACTGTGTAAAAGATTAACCTGGAGCAGATGTTTGTTCTTCCCAGTAAGTTTCACTCCAATCCCTCCATTCTAACCGTTTCTCGAGATTTCCGGTCTCCCCCCCCAACTCCCCCCTAGCTATCGAATATGGTCAAGACCTTAAACGGGACATCAGACATATAGAATCTATTCAGTTACTAAGTTTCATTCCAATCCGATCACCCGTTCGGAAGTTACACACTGCTCAATTTCCCGGATTCCCCCGCCCTCCCCCCGAGATGGTCGGATCGGAAAACTGATTATTTCTAAGTTTGTTTGGTCGGGTCCCTGATATGCCTGCCAAGTTTCATGGTCCTAGCACATCTGGAAGTACCCGAACTCGAAAAAGTGTGACAAACTGCCCTCAATTTTCAAGTTCGCACAGCCCTCCACTCCCTCAATATGGTTGGATTGGGAAACTGATTATTTCCAGGTTAGTTTGGTTGGGTTGCTGATATGCCTGCCAAGTTTCATTGTCCTAGTATATCGGGAAGTACCCTAATTCGAAAAAATGTGACAAAAAAAACGGACCGACCGACAGACCGACGGACGGAATTATGATCGGTATATGGCACTTGAGCCAGAGGCTGCAAGTGCTATGAAAAAAAAAATATTCCTTGAGCCCAAGCTGACTTTGAAAAATATATTCAAATAATGCATACAACGGGTACGTCTGCTACGATTCATTGGCAGGGATGAACATTGACAGCCTGACGAGGACCCTTGCCAAGAAGGGCCAAATATCGCTGCCAAAGCATCGTAGCTGACGTACCCGCTGTATGCATTATTTACAAAAAAAAATGGAAAATAAATATTTTTCTACTTAAATACAGACAGTTTTAACACAGAGTGAACCAGACTGTTTTAAAACTTTATGCCGCAGTCAAAAATTTCGAAAATCAGACTCCTTCATGGTAAAAATCTACCAGACTACTTTCCAAACAACAGTGTGTCGCAGACAAAAATTTTTAAGATGTATGTGTTTTCTGTAAAAACCCTAAGTCGCTTACTTACCCGATCCGACCATCGTGGGGAAGTAGTCAACTCATCGTGGATTTCAAAAGTTTATATTCCAAAAATATATTTTGTGTGAACTGATGACGCAATCATTAGTCTCATAGGCCTAGCTATCCCTCAGCGATGAAAAACAAGACCAAAGGTTTCGATGGGATCCAAAAAATTCAATATCTGATCCAGACAACTGGGTCTTGTCTTAGCCAAATCCAGTCATCGCCAGACTCCTTGAACATTCTTACAATTAAAATTCAGAAACAGATTAAGGCCAAATAGCTAATCATCTGAGAAAAACTTCCTACCACTCCCGCCAATTTCCCGATTTGGGCCAAACTCCAGAACTAATTGTCCGGCGAAAAAAAAAGAAAGCTCAAAAATGAACTCTGGGTATCTTCTTTCCCCAATAATGAACATCTAGTCAACTTCAAATAAAAATTTAGCTTATAACACATTTTCCGAGTCCAGCCGGATTCCGGTTGAACTACATGTCCGGGTAAAATATGATTGTCACACACGGATTCAGCATCTCTTCTTACCCCTTGTTATCTAATCAACTAGAAATAAAACTTTAACTTCTACCAATTTTCCGGTTTTGGCCGGATTCCGGGCGAATTACATGTCTGGATAGAAAATTTTTTCACATAAGTGTTCAGCATGTCTTCTTGCCCTAAATCGAACATCTAATCAACTTCAACTAAAACTTTTAATTTTAACAAACTTTCCGGTTTTTGCCGGATTCCGTTCGAAATACTTGTCCGTCGAGAAAATGGTTTTCACCACCGTGTTCAGCGTGTTTTCCTACCCCTAAATCGAACATCTAATCAGCTTACAATAAAACTTTTACTTTTAACAAACTTTCGGGTTTGGGCCGGATTCCGGGCGAACTACTTGTTCGATAACAAAATGATTTTCACCATCGTGTTCAGTATGTCTTCTTACCCCATAATCGACTATCACATTAGCTGTTTCAAAATATTTTGTTTGCCCCTTAATTTGAAACCCCTCCCCCACCCCTAAATGTAGGGCTACAAAGCCCATCTTCAAACTTGACTTGTCCGACGACTCAACGAATCCTCACACTAAGTTTCATCAAAATATCTCATTCCCTTCGAGAGTTATCGTGCTACAGACGGACGGACAGACAGACGGACAACTTTTGCGATGTCATAGGTATCCCTCCACGTACGTTTTGGGGTCCCAAAAGTAAGAGCTGGAAGCTCAAATGGCACTTGCAAGGCTGGGTCAGATGAAAGTGATGGTCAGAAGTATTGTTTCCACTTTCTGGTTAAGATTCGAACTATAAGGGTGCTGAAAATTAATTTCTAAGAAAAACCCTTGAGGCAAAAAGGATCATGTACATGGCGATCGTGAAAAAGTAAATTTTGCTTAAAAGTGTTTTTTGTATTTTGCGGTTAAGATGAGTTCTTTAAGGAATGGTGATCTCTAACCCAATGATGTCAAGTTTCTAATACCCCAGCAAAGTTTTATGGTCCTAGCACATCTGGAAGTACCTTAACTCACGATCATTCCGGACACCCCCCCCCCTTCCCCCTCGAATCCGGTTCGATCCTGTCAGTAACGTACCTAGGACTTGTGCCTGTACTTCTCACCAAGTTTCATCGTGATCGCTCCACTCTATGCGCGTCACAAGATTTCCGGTTCTCCCCTCCGACCCCCCCTCCCAGTTGATCGGATCTAGTCCGGACTTGAAACGGGACATCTGAGAGTTAATCTGGTCGGGTCCCTGATATGCCTACCAAGTTTTATCGTCCTAGTCCACCTAGAAGTACATTAACTACGGATCGCCGGAATTCCGGAACCCCCCTCCAGCTCCCCCCCCATAGTGCCCGAATCCGATCCAGTTCTGTCAGTTGTTTATCTAGAGCTTGTTCTTGTTCTTGCCACTAAGTTTCATCCGGATCGCTCCACTCTAAGAGTTTCACACGATTTCCAGTTCCCCCCTCCAACTCCCCCCCCCCCCCCCCCCCCCGATTCATCGGATCCGGTCCGGACTTGATATGAGATATCTGAGACACAAGGTCTTTCCAGATATCAAGTTTCATTAATATCCGATCACCTCTTCGAAAGTTATGCATGCCCCTGTTTTCTGGATTCCGCCACCTCCCCCTCCCTCCACGACGGTCGGATCGGTCAAGTGACTATTTCCAAGCTAGTTTGGTCGGGTCCCTAATATGCTTGCCAAGTTTCATCGTCCTAGAACTTCTGGAAGTACCCTACTCGAGAACAGTGGACCGACCGACCAAAAAGTGATCGGTATATGGCGGAGCTGCAAGTGCCATAAAAATCTAATTGTGTTTTAGTTGCCCAGCAATTAGTATTTATATCTTGAAGTTGTAAGCTAGCTTTCTTCAAAATACATTTATCAGAACCGACTGTCCTTATTCGCCTCCCTGACCCCAGCTTAGCGAAGCTATCAATTACAATGAGAGTTTTCCCTGGTGTCTACCAACCGTATTCTTTCTTTTGTAACGTGAACCAAAACTGTCAGAATTGACAAGAGCCTCCTGACTTAATTTTTGCCCTCATTAAAAGTGAATTGTCGGCTTCTCTTATTAATCCCCTGGTCGAGCTTCCGTAACTATCCCGTCGACAACAACATGTGAGCAAACTTCCGGAAAATGTGTGTGAACTGACGTTTATGCCAACTGACGTTTATACCAACTGACGTTTATGCCAACTGACGTTTATGTCAACTGACGTTTATACCAACTGACGCTTATGTGAAGTGACGGTAGCCGAACTGACGGTAGGCGAACTGACGTGTAGCTGAACTGTCGGATTTTAGGATTAGGTGAACTGACGTGTAGGTCTACTGACGTTTATGTCAACTGACAGTAGGCGAACTGACGTTTTGCCAACTGACGTGTAGGGCAACTGACGTGTTGACCAACTGACGTGTTGGTCAACTGACGTGTTGATGAAGTGACGTGTTGATCAACTGACCGATTTTTGGGGGTCAACTGACGTGTAGGCGAACTGTCGGAAAATGTTGGCGTACTGACGGAATTCTGTGGCGAACTGACGTTTATGTCAACTGACGTGTTGCGGTACTGACGGGACCCCGTTTATAGATTTCTTTTAGTATTTTGTTTTATGGTTTTCCTTGGGTCGAAAGAAGAAAGGATGTAAACTGGAGCTAAAGAATATTCACTAAACTTCGCTAAAGAATATTCAGCTTCCGAGATAAAAAAAAAAAAAATTAAAACTGGCCGATGTTTTCCTCTTCCGACATATTTAAACGTTCACGCGATGATTCCCTTGTTGTATTAATCCTCTTACTGGCCACTCGATATTCTCGAAGGCTTAGTAACCCGTTTAACCTCCGGTGGGAGATTACTGACTAATTAATGAGCAATGGCCACCATGCTTTGAAGAGTGAATTGTGTTCAAGTAATTTGTGGATAACGTTGGCTACTGTTCATTTCTTGCGTATAAAAAGAACCTGAAGTGCTGACGAGTCGACCGACGTCTGACAAAAGCATACACAATCTTATTTGTTCTGTGTTTGCCGTAAGAATCGTTCGTAAAAATCTGATCCATCGTGGTTTTCTCTAATGATTAGCCTGGCGAAGACTGGATCTGGCGAAGACAAGACCCAGTTGTCTGGATCAAATATTAGGTTTTGGGATCCCATCGAAACCTTAGGTCTTGTTTTGTTTGTCGTCATGATGTCGGAAAATAGCAAATGTTTTTGGCATTTTTTTGGCTGTTCCTTATGGCAACGTTTGTTATGCATAACATTTTCAAACACAACAAACAGTCTGTTGAAACCCGCTCATCCTTCTGTTGTCTCTTATGAAACTTCTGAGAGTGCGAAAGATCATGGTGTCTCCCACCTTCTCCGTCCATATGAATCAGATCCTTTCATGTCTTCCAGCCCTGATAAGTTTTATCATTAAAACATAAGGAGTCTCGATTCAGTTTGCAGTTCGAGATCAGTTCAGCAGATTATGTACGATTGGAATCGCTGTTCCGGATTGACGCCGGAAACTCTTCGCAGAAGTAGGTTTCTTGTTTGGAAGTTACAATTACGATTATTACTGATTATTACTGTGAGCATGCTATGGTTTTCACTAAACTTTTTTTTAGTGATACCCAACGTAAGTGGAGGGTTACCTATGACTTCGCAAAAGTTGTCCATCTTCCCGTCCGTCTATGAGCAGTGATAACTCTCGAAGGGAATGAGATATTTTGACGAAACTTGGTGTGCGGATTCTTTGGATCAAGGGACAGGTCCAGTTCGTAGACGGGCCACAAAACTGTATATTTGGGGGTGGGGGTGGGGTTTCAAATTAAGGGGCGACAATTAATATTTTTAAAGCTAATGAGATAGTCGATTTAGGGGTAAGAAGACACGCTGAATGCGAATATGAATATTATGTTCTCACCGGACAAGTAGTTCACCCGGAATCCGTCAAAAACCGGAAAATTTGTAAAATGTAAAAGGTGAATCCGAAGTTGATTAGATGTTTGGTTTTGGGGTAAGAAGACATGCTAAATTCGAATACGAAATTATTTTTTCGCCTGAAAGTAGTTCGCCCGGAATCCGGAAGTTTAGCACGAATTTTTAAAACCCAGTAATATAGTCGATATAGAGTGAGTACTATTACAACTTTCGAACATACTAAAGATACAGATAAAAGTGTATGCGATCAGTTAATTACCTTTCAAGTCCCGACCGGCATTTACTGAGTCAAAAAGGCAGAATGCATCCGACAACTGTCTGGTGAAGAACTTAATAAAATTTGTCGACCAATTTTCGAAAAAAAAAATAGAGGCTATACCAGTCCAGTCCGTATACTCTACCCTACCCCTTTATCCATACAGGCGAAAGCTCTGCGACGCCAGAGAGAGTCACGTTTCTTGTACCTATTAGTCATGTATCATGTATAATGACTATAGTCATTAGATGCGTTCTTGTTCGGTTGTTGCCTTTCCCTTTTCGCTTTAGCTTTTAGCATTTTTCAGGCCTTTTTGAACATTTTCGCATTTTTGCAAGTCACCATTTCTACTAAGGACTTCTCTCTTTTCTTGGATGAAAACGCAATTTTGACAAATGCCATTTTACTTGTATTTTATTTGTACTATAAACTGTCCATCTTAAATATCCGCATAGTCTTCGAATACTGCGAATGATTTTGACTCAAATCCATCTTTTTTGGATTTTGGGGTAAACTGATAAAAATCGCAAAGCAAAAGCCAAAAGGAGAGAGTAACTTGGTCACCTACCAAGTTTGTCTTTTTGCAGAAAGCCGAGGGAAAAGGCGAAAGTCGGTGTTTGACTTTTTGACAAAAATGGGAAATTGTCAAACAGTGCTTAGGACCATTTTACGAAAACCCCCAAAAAGTAAAAAGCCGTCGAAAAGGCTAGTAAAAAGTCGAACAAAAACGCAACTATAGTGTTGCGAGAGCACACAGCTTAAACCTGGAATTCTTGATCCTAATCAAATCTTCAGCCCCTACTTCACACAAGCACACCCCCTGTTGTGGTCCATGGTAAAAATGCGACAAGATTTTGGGCGTCAAGCATTATTCTCATAAAAAGCTACAAATTTCGAGAAAGAAAAACAAAGGAAGATTATCATTATGATGCGAGAGCAACACTTTGGTTTTGTCGTGTTTTTATGGCATTTGCCCTTAGGCCAAGTGCCATATAGCGATTGCAATTTCTGTCCGTCAGTCCGTCTGTTGGTCCCGGTTTTGCTAGTTCGGGCACTTCCAGATAAGCTAGGACGATGAAACTTGGCAGGCGTATCAAGGACCGGACCAGATTAAATTAGAAATAGTCGCTTTCCTGATTCGACCACCTGCAGGGGAGTGGAGGGAGGGGGAATCTGGAAAAATTAAGAAAAATTGAGATATTTTTAGCTTACGAACGGGTGATTGGATCTTAATGAAACTTGGTGTATGGAAGGACCTCGTGTCTCAGACTTTCCATTTTAAATCCAGACCGGATCCGGTGACATGGGGGGGAGTTGGAGGGGGAAACCGGAAATTTTGGAAAACGCTTAGAGTGGAGAGATCCAGATGAAACTTGGTGGAAAAAACAAGCACATGTCCTAGATACGTGACTGCATAACCGGAATGGATCCGCTCACTTTGGGGGAGTATGGGGGGGGGGCCGAAATTCTAGTGATCCCTCGAGTTCGGTGCTTCCTGATGTGCTAGGACGACGAAGTTGGCAGGCATGTAAGGAACTCGACCAGATGAAATAGAAAATAGTCACTTCCTCGATCCGACCATCTGGGGGGGGGGAGTGGAGGGAGTGGGAAGCCAAAAATTGAGGTATTTTTAACTTGCGAACGTGTGATCGGATCTTCATGAAAGTTGATGTTTAGGATGATCACGTGTCTGAGATGTCGCACTTTAAATCCGGGCCGGATCCGATGACACTGGGGGGAGTTGCAGGAGGAACTGGAAATCTTGAGAAACGCTTAGAGTAGAGGGATTGGGATGCAACTTGGTGGGAAGAATAAGCAGAAGTTCTAGATACATCATTGACATAACCGGACCGGATCCGGGCACTGTGTGGGAGTTGGGGGGGGGGGGGGGTCCAGATTTCTAGTGATCCCGCGAGTTCGGCATACTTCGTGATGTGCTAGGACGATGAAAATTGGCAGATATGTCAGGGATCCGAACAGATTGACTTGAGAATAGTCGTTTTCCCGATCTGACCATCGTTGGGGGAGTGGAAGGATGGGGAGTTCGGAATACAAGTGGCATGTATAACTTTTGAACGGGTATCGGATTTGAATGAAACTTGTAGGGTGGAAAGAGCTATCGCCTCAGATGTTCAGTGAGAAGTCCAGGCCAGGTCCGATACCTGTGGGGGGGATGGGGGGGGTGTCGGAAAACTCAAGAAATGCTTAAAGCAGAGGGATTGGGACGGAACTTAACAGAGAAAACAAGCATTAGGCCTAGATACGAATTGACGGAGTCAATGGTTTCGGGGCTCTGTGGGGGGAGTTGGAGGCGGTTTCCTGGAATTCCGGTAGTCGCGAGTTAGAATAGTTCCAGATGTACCAAGACAACAAGACCTTGCAGGCATATTGTTGACCAGACTTGGTTGACTTAAGAACCTGACACAACATGCCCCGGGAAACTTCCGTTCCTAGATCCGAGCATTTTTGGTGTAGCGAGGGAAGGGAAATATGGAAATTGACTTCTGCAAACTGCGAACGAGTGGTCTGATTCGAGTGAAACTTAATGGGTGATAGGAATCGATGACCTAGACATGTAAAACATGTTCTCAAACCATATGCAACCACGGTTGCGGCAATTGGGGGGGGGGGGGACTTTCGAAATGCACAAAAACCAAACGGATGGACCGAATGAGATCCAAGGTCGACAGTGCCGAGTTTATACGGCCTAAAATTTGTTGTTTGGTGTCCGCTCAGGATTCGGTCAAAGTAGGGGGGGGGGGGGTACTGGAAATTTGCAGATAGGCTATGCTCCGATTTCAATAAGACTTGATGGACGGGAAGTAGGGATTAAGAGATACGACGTTTATGTTTCCAAGTACTCTTCCGCCACAGTCGGGGGGGGGGGGGAGGGGGAGGGAGATTGCCGGAAATTTTGAAGCTCGCATAGGGGTCAAGCGAGTGCATCAGTTTAAATGAAACTTGGAATGTAGAGAGAGCGTATACCATTTTAGGGTCCGAACCGGATCCGACAACTGTGGGGGGGGGGGAGAGGGGTACGGGAATTTTCCAAAAATGCTCAAATTCGAGTGAAACTTGATAGATGGTATAAAAGAAGATGCTTTAGGTGATCCATTTTTGGTCCGAACCAGATTTGGCCACGTTAGAGGGAGATGGAGGGAGTGTCGGAAATCGTGTAGCACGTCTAGGGATCAAACGAGTGGATTTATTGGCCTGAAACTTGGAAGTTTGAACAGTCAAGCGCATTTGCTACAGATAATCCGAGACGATGCCTGAACTGCTCAGAATTGAGTGAAACTAAATATCCAATTTGTATTTCCGAACCGCATTTTCGTATGGCAGGTATATTTTGTGACGTTCTCATCTACTTTCTTGTACCTCCTACTCGTAACAAGTGCCATATGAGCTCGTAGCTCTTGTTTTTTTCTTTTTTCTAATACCCCGATTTCAGCTTATTCCTAGAAAGTGGTAAGGGTCTAACATGTGTTGCTTTTTACAGAAAGTGTGGACGTTAGGTCGGATTGATGAATATGACATTACATTTTGGAAAGCGCCGTAGAACTCTTGTCTGAGGCCAAAAAGGATGGTTTTTGCTTGTAATTAAGCCAGAGCCTACAGTGTGTGAAGTGAAGTGGAGTTGTATAGCCTAAAAAAGGCATTCTCCAACGGGTCCGAAAGTGCTGCCATCTATTATTTCTACCCGTTTCTGTTCGTAATTTAAGCTGAGTTTGTCATTTCATTTCTTACACTAGGTATTGAGGAAGAGAAATGATATCAGATGGGCCTCTTAATCTTTAAAGTTCTCTCACTCCTAAACAAATAAGAGCTTATCCTTTACTCCTTTCTAAGTGGTGATATTAGAAAGTAGGACCACGGCAAAAAAGTCAACTTTTGAACCAATAAAGATAGAATTTTTTTTTTCAACGTCAATCGATAGACCTTGATGAGCTGATGAAAGTTTATATCATCCGTTTATTGGTACAAAAATTCCTTCATGAGATACAACAGTTTGAAAGTTTAGAGAGGTTGACAACTTCAGCAGTAAGGTACACACTGAAACCAAAAATAGGCCGATCCCAATCGTGAGACAGAAGGGGACTTGTAAGCAACAATCGGCTGTTAGACCTTAATCATGTTCGGTGATGAGGGGTTTGCATTTTTTGGTAGTTGGTGTACCTATTAATTATAGTGTTCCTTTCCGGTGTATTTGATCGTGAGAACAATTTGGTATCATGTCTATCACGGGGAGATGGACTTGCAGGTATTAATCAGTTGCTAGAAGGTGTTCGTGAGGGGCTAGAAACTTGTGCAGATTGGTGCACATTCTATTTGATCTATTATCGTTATTTATAATTTGTAAGAAACTGAATTTAGTTATGCTATGATCGTTTCTAAATATACCGATCACTCTCTCTCTCGATCTCTATAAATCTGAGGGTAAGAAAATTCGTCTCCTTCGTCTATCACTGTAACTTAAAATTAAGTCTTTGAGGGGTTGACAACTTTTGTGAAAGGGTAGACACTCAAACAAAGAATAGGCGGAACCGAATCGTGAGACATGTAGGGACTTGTAAGTAACAATCGGCTGTTAGACCATAATCTTTTTTGGCGGTGAGGGTTTCCGACTTTTGACTTTTCCTAGTTTGTTCACCTATTTTGTTCCCGGTGTTTTCGATGATAAGAAAAGTTTGCTTCACGTCATCGTTCAAGAATCGGTTGCTATTGCATTGTCATTTTGATGAGATGCTACAATGGTCTGTGGTGATGGTCTATCACTGTAACCTAGAATTAAGTGTAGAATTAAGTAAGGATATGAATGATAATGTAAAACAACGACATAGCATCTATGGTAGTTGATCCTAAATGTTAGCTTTCGATTACCAACTAGGTTACATAAGATAATGTTGCAAGTTTTCACCAGTCACGATATCTACGTTTGAAAAGGATGAAGTTCAACTGGTTGCAAAGTTAATTTAGTCCCTACTTCCGATATTCTGTTTGTTTATTTTGACTTGTAAGCAAAAATCGACTGTTGGACCATAATCATGGTCCAATGAGGGGCTTGTCGCTTTTGCTAGTTGGTGCACCTATTAATCCTATTATTTGTTCCTGGTGTATTGAAACTGAGAACAATTTGGTACTACTTTTGTCATGGGGAGGAATCGGTTGCTAGAAGGGGTTCATGAGGGGATAGAAACTAGTGCATATTAGTGCACATTTATCTGATCTTTTTAAATCTCAGGGTAACAAAATTAGTCTCCATAGTCTGTGAGGGGTTAACAACTTTAGTGGTAGGGTACACACTCAAACACAGAATAGACGGAACCCAACTGTGAGACAAGTCAGGGACTTGTAAGTAACGACCGGCCATTACACCATAATCTTCTTCGGTAATGAGGGGTTTCCGACTTTTCCTAGTTTGTGTACCTATTTTGTTTCCGGTGTTTTTGCTGATAAGAAAAGTTTGGTTATGTCATCGTTCAGGAATCGACTGCTAAAACATTGTCATATTTGACTGGGCAAAACTGATAAGTCAGATTCAATTATCCGTTTTGCCCCGTCAAATATGATTCGCAGTCAGTTTGGGCTGAAGGAACATCTGAAAGATTGTCATTTTCCTGAGATGCTAGAATGGTTTATGATGATGGTATATCAATGTAACCTAGAATTAAGTGTTAACGCAACGGATAAAAATGATAATTTAAAACAATTATATAGTTTTGCAATAATTGGTAGGGTGGCATCTATGGTATGTTGATACTAAAATGCTACGGATAGCTTTATAATACCAACTAGGGTATATAAGAAAATCACGATGTTTCCACAAGTCTCAATGTCTACGATTGAAAAGGATGAAGTTCAACTGGCTGCAAAGTCCCTACATCCGATATTCTGTTAATTTTTTTTTCAACGCTGAAGGATAACCATATGATTACAGATTGCGTCATCAGTTCAGAAAAAAAATTCCTTTTGGATTTGAACGTACCATTTTGAAAACCTCGATGGGTTGACAAAGTCACAATTTAACCGTTAGCGAAGATACAAAACCAAAGTGTTGCTCTCGCAACACTTCACATTGCCCAGGCAACGTAGGTCAGTTCTTTCTTTGTTTAGTCATCAAACTCTGTCGTGTCGGGGGGTCGAAGGTGTAGAGATATATTGTCCAAACTTCGTATGAGGATTCACTGGCAAAGTACGGGCCAAGATGTAGATGGGTCCTTTGGATATTTAGAGGCAGAGGAGGGGGTTTCGAATTAAGGGTAAGAAAATAAGTGTTTTATAAGCTAATGAGATAGTGGTGTAAGGGGTAAGGAGGCCCGCTGAATCCATGTCTGAACTTAGTCTTCTTGCCGGAGCCTCACCCGGAATTCGGCTGAAACTGAAAATTTGGTTGAAGCTCAAAGTTGTTTCTGAAGTCGATTAGAGATTCGGCATCGGGGTAAAGAGACATGCTGAATTGAATTTTGGACTCTATTTTCTTGACAAAAAAGCTGGCAAACGGCGACAAGCTAAAAGCTTAACGCTAAATGAAATAATAAATAATAATAATAAAAAAATAAAAATTTGGCAAAACCCGGAAATTTGGATTGAAAGGTTCTATTCTGAATGTCGCTAGCTCTGCATGCAGTGAATGCTTCCAAAATCCGAAGAATTTTGTCAAAGTAAAGGATCTTTTCTAAAGTCGATTAGAATGAGACATTGGAGTAAACATCCTTGCTGAATCCGTATCTGAACTTTGTTTTCTCATCTGATTAGTTGTTTGGCCGTAAGTTGCCAAAAACTCCAAAACGGTAACATTATTTTTAGTACATATTCAAGCGGTGGGTTATGGATATTGTGTTGTCTGGATCAAGAAGTCCAATAAATATTACATTTTTGATATCCCATCGAAACTGTAGGTCTTGTTTTGTTACCAATCGCCTAGGTTGAACAAGTTACCAGTTCTTTAGTTTTACACGCCAGCTTGGAGTACTGTTTCCCATCTTATTTTGGTTCACTAGGGAGCTTTGGTTTGAAAAGGGCTAATTCACTGGCGAAATGAAACAAAATATGTTTTCGCAGTCTGTCTATGAAGTTAGTATTCTGCGTCAACCGTAATATGCTGTACGGCATACTAATTCCTGTTATGCCGCTGTTTTCAGCCGACAGTGAATTTGCGTATTCTCGGGCCTTATGAACTAACAGTTTGTCACCGTTGCGTTGGTCGGCGATATTAATTGGTTGCAAAAGTTTATTATCTGTTACAATCAAATCCCGCCAGAACAACACGAATAATCCTAATAATAAATCAGTTAATCAAAGTAACAACATCAATCAGGTCATGAGAAACATAACAAAATTAAAAGGTTTTAGATAAAATCAGCTAATCAATTCCGGGCATAGGCTGACCTAACAAACAAGACGAAAGGTTTTGATGGGATCGCTTAATCCATATATCTGGTCTTTTCCGATTACAATTTAGAAACAGATGGTGTTCACATGAGAAGACCAAGTTACCAAGTTCAGATATGGATTCAACATGTGCGTTTGCCCCTATAGCTTACATCACACCTACTTTGACGAAATTGATCAAAACTTCCGTCCTTACTGCTGCCAACTTTACAGTTTTGGCCAGATTCCGAGTCAACTACTTGTCTTGCAAAAAAATAAAACTAACAAATGAATTCAGCATGTCTCCTTACTCTGAATCGAACAACTTCAGATAAAACTTTTACTTTTAACAGATTTTCCGGTTCAGCCGGATTCCAAGCGAACTTAACGTCCGGTGAGAAAATGATCGTCATATACGGACTCAGAATGTCTTCTTACCCGTAACTTGAGCATCTAGTCAAATTTAAATAAACAAATTTATTCTGTTTTTTAAATCCGATTTTGGCCGGATTCCGGGCGAACTGTTTGTGCAAATAATCTTCATATTTGGATCAGATTGTCTCCTTGCCACGAACCTCAAATCAGCTTCAGATTAAGCTTTTACTTTTCACAAATTCTCCGGTTTTTGCCCGATTCCAGGTAAACTACTCGTCCCGCGAGAAAATAATATTGGGGATCAGCATATCTTCTTACCCCTTAAGCGACGACTACTACCCCCCCCCCCCCTAAATATACAGCTCTGCTATGGGGCCCATCTACGAACTTGACCTGTACTTTAAGCCAAAGGATCCTCACACCAAGTTTGGACAAAATATCTCAATCCCTTCGACGCTCACTTCTCTTTCTCCATCGATCCCAAAAGTGGGATCGAGCAGCAGATCCCAAAAGTGGCTTACTATCCTGAACAGCAGAATTCCTTTTAGTTAGTGTAAGATTCCCAACGTGCATAAAATTAGCTAATCCACTACGGTCTTAGGCTGAAGAACAAGACCAGAGGTTTCGATGGGGATCCCAAAATTTGTAATATTTATTGGACTTTCTGATCCAGATAATCGGATCTTTTAGAGATCTGGACTTCGTCAGACTCCTTATTTACTATTAAGCACTAATCAGCCGTTTGAAAATAAACATAAGTGATACCGCAGTTGTGTTTTATTGAATTATTACTGCCAAATGGCTAAGTTCGGACAAAACTGTACTTTAGCAAATTTTCCGGTTTTGGCCGGATTCCTCACCTCACCCTCACTCTCAAGCCTGTAACTCAAAGGGCCCTTTTAGTTTTCATGCCTCTTTTTAGTAGTCGTGCTTCCTCGTGCTGTGCCTCTTTTTAGTCGATCCGGACTTAGGATGTCTCTTTACCCCTGCATCGAACCTCTAATCAACTTTAAATAGAACTTCTTTCGATAAATTTTCCGATTTGGGCCAGATTTCGGGCGAACTGTAGGTCCAGAGAGAAAATAATTTGCATATATGGGCTCAGCATTTCTCCGTACCCCTGCATCGAACCTCGAACTTTTTATCAACTTCAAGTAAAACCTTTACTTTCAATAAATCTCCGGTTTTGGCCGGATTCCGGGTGAACTGTATGTTCAGGGAAAAAGTAATTTGCATATACGGATTCAGCATGTCTCCTTACGCCTGTGTTGAATCTATAATCAACTTCAGTTAAAACTTCTACTTTTATCAAATTCTACGGTGTTGTCCCCTTAATTTGACCCCCCTCCCCTACCCTTAAATATAGAGCTACGGAGCTCTTCTACGAACTTGACTTTGACCCAAAGAATCCTCACACCAAGTTTGAACAAAATAATCTCATTCCCTTCGAGAGTTATCGTGCTTACAGACAAACGAACATACAGACAACTTTTACGAAGTCATAGATATCCCTCCACTTACGTTTTGGGATCCCAAAAAATGGCTTACTTTCCTGAACAGTAGAATTACTTTTGGTTGGTGTGAGATTCGCAACATTCAAGATGGCATTAGCCTCTCTTTCCTATGTCGGATATCTTGCCCTTCTCGAGCTGTCAGGGTTCATAAGGATTTCATCCAGGATGTCTTCGGTTAGTCTCTAAGCTAGTTAACAGCAAAACCTTTTTGATATTACCGGAGGACGCTAACCTCCCTCCATCACAGCGTGTCTAAAGGGTTGGTGTTTCTCTCTACTATACTCTTTCTGGAATCAGCCAGTTTGATTGGATCCAGTATGGGTTGCCGTCTTGGTGCGGTAGTTAAAATTCCTTCTTCTTTTTTTTTTTTTAGGTGAAACTATTCGAACACGAGCACTTATAATTGTAGTTGTATTAATTGTAATTGTATTGTATTTGTGTGTTGCGCTTGGTAAGTTCAAGCTCGCCACTTTGGACGAGAGAAAAAATCTCTTATGACTTCAGTTCGATACTGAGGTTCTGTCTGTTCCTCGATTTCGTCTCATCATCCCCGAACCCTACTCACCCGTCCGCAACAGACCGCGACGCGACAAGCCCCCAATAGTTCCCAAATTGATTCCCGTCTTCACAAAGCCCGAAAGATACCGAAGGAGTTTTGTCCCAAGTTTTGTTGAGGTGCAATAGCCAGTCAAACTGGTCACAGTTGGTGTTGATTCTTTTTCCCTCGACTCTTTTACTACATTTTGACCTGCCTTCCAGTGAAGTTAATTTTCGAGTGTGTGGGTACTAGTCGCTAAATGGTGCATTCGGTTGGTACATTCCGTGTTTCAGTACCCTTCCACGGGAATTTATGACGTATTTTAGCGGCAGGCTATCCGGCATTCCAGCGCTTCCTGTCTTTTCCCCGGATTTCTCCGGATGAGATTGATGAAGGCATGAGATCTCAGGAGAAATCATGAGAAGTTGGAAGAGTTATCCGGTGCTTCACGCCTTTTCCTCCGGATTTCTTCAGAAATCTGGATTTACCGGATTTAGGGATGAATATCTCTCATCAACGCTAATGTAGTAACACAATGCCGCTGTATCCGTTACAAGCCGAGCGCTCAGGTGGTTTTCGAGCCGGGCCCCTTCATCCAAACCTCATCCGCCATGCTAACCATTTGGCTGCGGCGATGGTAATTACAGATCAACCACTCAACTCTATATGTCATCTAGATTTCCAGGAACTTCGTATTCGAAGAGGAATATCTCTGGAGTCATCCCTCTGTATTAGAGATGGATTGGCTGGAAGTTCGTCCGACATTGTTCTTTTCTTTTCGTGTGAATCGAATCAGCAAGGGAGTTGAAATTCAATTTTGAAGTAGGATTTTTTCTCGCTTAAAGAAGAAGGTGCCTCCGTTCGAGAGCCAAGTGTCCAAGTTAAGATAATTGATATCCTGCCTTTTTTTGGTGCTCGTCCCACCTAAAAGAGGGAGCATTCCGTGGAATCTTAAAGTACAAAAGCTATGGTAGTTTATTTTTCTTTGAGCCTCCTTCACATCAATAACAGTGTCGATAAACTTGGCGTGGTTTAGTGCATGTCAGCTAGGATTAGCAAACTAGATAGAGTGAGTGACAGCCGCATGGATTTGCTACAGAATCATGCCCTTTGCTACAGTTCGCACGCTTTCAGCAAAATCAAAATTCGTATTTTGTGTTTCCACCGCAGGAAGAATTGCTCCGCTGTTCTTTTGTCCAGTATGTGTGTTTATTTATTGTCTTTTATTTACTCCGCTTTTTCAAAGTGTCGGGTTATAAATAAATTACTTACTTACTTAATCCTTTTTGGGATCCCAAAACGTAAGTGGAGGGATATCTATGACATCGCAAAAGTTGTCCGTCCGTCCGTCTGTCCGTCCGTCCGTCAGTAAGCACGATAACTCTCGAAGGGAATGAGATATTTTGATGAAACTTGGTATGAGGATTGTTCGGGTCAAGGGTAAGGTCGAGTTCGTAGATGGGCTCTGTAGACCTATATTTGGGGTGGGGGAGGGGGTTCAATTTAAGGGACAAACAAAATATTTTTAAACAGCTAATGTGATAGTCGATTATGGGGTAAGAAGACATACTGAGCATGATGGTGACAATCATTTTCTCGTCGGACAAGTGGTTCGTCCGGAATCCGGCAAAAACCGGAAAATTTGTTAAAAGTAAAAGTTTCATTTGAAGTTGATTAAATGTTTGATTGAGGGGTAAGAAGACATGCTGAGCACGCTGGTGAAAACCATTTTCTCGCTGGACGAGTAGTTCGTCCGGAATCCGGCAAAAACCGGAAAGTTGGTTAAAAGTAAAAGTTTCATTTGAAGTTGATTGTTTGATTTAGGGGTAAGAAGACATGCTGAGCATGATGGTGAATATCATTTTGTCGCCGGACAAGCAGTTCGTCCGGAAGCCGGCCAAAACCAGAAAGTTGGTTAAAAGTAACAGTTTCATTTGAAGTTGATTAAATAATTGATTTATGGGTAAGAAGACATGCTGAACCCAATGGTGAAAACCATTTTCTCGCCGGACAACTAGTTCGCCTGTAATCCGGCCAAAACCGGAAAATATGTTAAAAGTAAAAGCTTTATCTGAAGTTGATTAGATGATATATTTAGGGGTAAGAAGAGACGCTGAGTCTGTATATAATGATCATTTTTCACCCGGACATATAATTAGTCCGGAATCCGGTTGTACCCGCATTTTTTTTAAGTCAAAATTTTATTTAAAGTTGATTAGATTTCCTTATAGGGATAAGGAGATACGCCGGCTTCGTTTCTGAATTTTTCTTTTTTCGGAATTCGGGCGAAACCACAAATTTGGCAGTAGTAAAGCAGAAGTTTCGGTCCATATCGTCAAAATAGATATGGCTTATAGAGGTATAGATAGGTAGATAGAATATCTGAACTCGGTTTTCTCTGATGATTAGCCTGGCGAAGACAAGACCGAATTGTCTGGATCAAATCTTAGATTTTTGGGATCCCATCGACACCTTTGGTCTTGTTTTACATCGAAGAGCGGGTCAATCTGCAACTATTTTGGGCAGCCCGCACCTGTTACATCGAAGACAATTCATTGCCGATGTCGTCGCCAGAACCAGGCCAAGTTCGTTATAGCAAGAACAAATAAGAGCAAGAACTGCTGTCTCCCTATATCTGTCACACAACCAAGCTTAGACGAGTCGACTCCCGACGCAAACGAGCGGAGGTGGATCTTACCCGGGACATCAAAAGTCGTTTCCTCTACAGAGAAGGTGTAACGCAGTAAACCACTGAGGAAGAAAAATCGAATGGAGGCAGCAGTGATAAGGCTGTTCACACTGGGCTGGGCGGGCGCTGAAACAGCGGTTGCCGGCTCATTGATTCAGACAAGCTTTCGGGGGTTGACAAGAAAATTCCTAAGAATATCAAAATATACAGAAACTGCCATTTGGTGCAAAGCATATTTTACAAATGCGTCAAATTTAGTTAAAAGTACGACAAACTGTATATATATCTTATTGAAAAACCCAAAGGCCGCATACAGGTAACGTAAGATATATGGTAACGTAAATTGTATCTTTTCGGGGTCAATTCAACTAAGTGGTGTCAATATTCAGAACAAGAAGAGATAAATTTCATTCCAGGTATTTGCTCTCATATGAGAATATCAGATGAAAACAGGCAGATTCTTTAAAAAAAAAGGGCCGTGTTTCAGGTTTAATAGGCTAAGTGGAAATGAACAAATATTACGCAGATGGAATATGCTTCTACTCTGACAAACTAACCAGAAACAATTTTGAATTGAATTAAAAAAAAAAAAACTAGGACTTCTATGTGGGTCCTAGAAAAACTAGAACCCATGTGGCAAGGCCTAAGTACGAAAACCAAAGACTTTCTTTAATGGGAAAATACACCGTTGACATCGAATTATTTGTAAGTAGTGAACTAAAAGACAAACGAGATAGACCAAGTTGAGGTGAACTTTCGTCTTTCAATAAACTACTGAATCGAAATCTAACTCACTAAATCGAAATGTATACAATTATAGATTTCGGAAAAAAAGAAGAAAAACACAAAATATACACTCACTTACTGATATTATTTTGACTATTCCATGCTATTCTACCATTTCGGTAATTTCAGTAATCCTCGAAAGCCTTAATTACGGTACTCTTAGTTTACACTCGTCTGACAAAGTTAATACTACAGATGTTGAAACTCAATGGGTCATAAACTTCAGTGAGTGTGCTTCAAATCCCGGTTTGCATTGTATGGTTCTCCCGAGAGACATAAAAAGGAATGTCACAAGGGATTTCAATCTTCGTACGTATGGTCATGGTGTAACAAAAGCGATTATGAATGACCATCGTAAAGTTCGCTTTTTGTTTTTCGCATCACTAATATTCACTAATCCGACGCCAGCGTCTACTCAAACAAAATCAACGCTGTTTCCTTCCCGTGTGAACAGGCCAGAACATCCGCTCGCTAGTGGCTACGTTGTTTTCTTCGTAAATGACTTCCAAGTGTGTAACGGCGGAGAGTCGGAGACCAACGAGTATACACGGGCGACCAAGAAATGGGTCCACCTCCGCTCATTGATGTCGGAACATTTTTAGTCGGTGGATGGACGAGAGACCATTGTTCTTACTCGTTATTTGTTCTTGGTTATAGTGATGTTGTTACCGTGCACGCTTGTGTTGTTCCCAAGAGAACATAACCTTCGATGACTTAAGGGACAATGAACATCGTGAAATGTGGAAATTTAGATCACCTTAGACCGGTTTTGTGACAATTCAGTATAAAATCTGTTGCTGTGTCTGTTGGACCAATGTAAATCCCTCGATTTAGTTTTGATCCTCCCAGGATTGCTCTAATTATTTCAGATAAGGTAAAAGCTTGTAGTTGTCAAAACACAATTAGTTGTATAGTTTAGTATGACTGACTTTCAATTCAAAGAGCTCATTCATTTTCAGTTATATTACAGACATCTATCAACGTTTTTCTCTCTTGCTTCCTTGACAGTCATGTGATGGAAACGCATGCTGTGATTGGTCTTTTAACACATAACTTTTCTTATAACTTTTAACACACAAAATAGAACCCGTTCGTAACAACTTTTACCACAGCAAGCCTGGCGGGATGAAAGTTATACCATAGACATTTGCGCCTTGAGGATAGCACGTATTAATTCAAAAAAATTGCGCCGTAAACGTAAGCTTGAACGGTCCTTTAATGACAGCTTAGATGGCGATTTGACGTAACTTGAGGTATATTCTACTCTCAGCTTACCCCCAAAGGAGTAACTAAATTTCGAGTCTGAGTTTTGAGTAGCCTAATAGACCTGGGATGCGCGCCCAAAATTGATCCCCCCCCCCCCTCAGGTTTACTGGAATGGCGCCTCTGACCTGGCGGGGTCTGACAAAAATTAGGCCGCGAGTTCGATTCAAATTTGCACCAGGATGTATCGTCCTGGATCTCGAGGGGGTCATTCACCTCCAGCCGTCCATCTTGTCTTAGAAGTGCTTTTAGGAAATTGATTCGAGAAGCTGTATCTCATTTCGTTTAAAAGCGACCTTCAAAGTGACGCGTTCGATTTCAAGATAGCTTTGGTAGCCGGAACTAGCAAAAAGCTGTCGATGGCGGTTTTCTGTTACCACTGAATGGGAAAGGGTTGCAACATGGACCTGAAAGCCCTTGGGGCAGTGTGACAACTTACGTCAGGGGCTGGTGAAGTCTTCGTGGTGTAAACGAAAACAGAGATGTTTATTGGCAAACGTCTCTCGTCGGAGTTGATACCGGTTCGTGTGAGGCCAAATAATGCATGATGGAATGTGAAGGGAAAAATCTAGAATGTTTTTTTTTTAGAAAAATAGAAAAGTAACGATGCTACTATATATCTGACTCCAAAATGGGTTTAGAAGGTCCCCAGAGCTAGCAGCCTTGCATGTTTGTTAGCAGGCAATTTGGAGTTGTTGTTGTTGATCGTGAATATTTGAAATTACAAGGTTTACCACAAGTTCGAAAGCTCTTTCACAGAAATAAAAAATCATTTATCGGGAAAAGTGAGCAATTGACAAATGTATTTTCATCCGGTTTTCAGTCTGGTTTAGGTGATTCTTAACTAAAGATGTTCCTATTTCACCCCTATTTTGTGAACTTTTAAATACTAAATCTGTTGTAAGTAAGTAAGTAAGTAATATATTTCTGACCCGCCATTTCAAAAGCGGAGTATGTAAAATAAAATAAAAGAATTAAATAAAACACAACAAATACAGTATAAATTTTTTCATTCGTCGGAAAGAGTGTAGAGTGTCATGTGCTGGCTGGGCCCTGTTGTCCATACTTGTTGGCAGAGCCGACGAAATCTCCAAAAGTGCGACGCTTGCATCTTTGTCTAGATGCAAGCGTTAGCATGTGGCTGTGGTTAACTTTGGCAAATGAAGCAGTTTTTGTGCTACCGCTGGTCGATGCCTTATCTCCAGGATGTGTTATGAAGCATCTACCTAGTTTCAATCCAATCACCTTATTTAAGCTTCCGTTAACATTCGACACGATCTTACTTGGGTATGATTTCCGTTTCCTGGAACTGTCGCAGGTGAACTAAATTTCAATCAGATCAGCTAACTGGAAGCCAATTAGGGGACTGAATGGCCTATGAAAGCTCGCAATAAAGCAATATCAGTCCGAGGCAAATTTCATGCCGCTTGGAGAACGACGTAAATATCTCGGTTAGGGTAGTGGATGGGGGTTGTCGGCAAAACGTCCCCATTCGAAATTTCCCTGTGACAGAACGTCCCCATGACAAAACGTCACCTGGCGAAAGGTCCCGGCTATAGAATCTTTTTTCATCGCTGAGGGATAGCTAGGCCTATGCGACTACTGATTGCGTTATCAGTTCAGACAAAATATGTTTTTGAAATATTAACTTTTGAAAACCACGATGGGTTGACTACTTCAGCATTTAACCGATACTCAAGAAACAAACCAAAAGTGTTGATCCCGGCTATAGCCATTTCTTAAAGAAAGCGCAAAGATTTAGTAGTTTGTCAGTTTTCGTTTTATCTTGTGTTAGTTTACGCTGCGATATGTTCGATATTTAATCTGGTGATACTTTAGATACTTATTATTAAAAGATTTTATTAAAGGATCAAACCCGCGTAACCTAGGTTTACCATGTCTCTCTACCTAATCGTTCCATCGCTTTCATTTCCTCGCTTCCCGTGTAAATTGTATCCAACCATAACGGCACTACGCTTATTTTTGCATTTGTCCTTGTTTGACTCTCTTTGAGCCACATTAGGCTTCCCTTTTCTCTGAGGAGCATATTGCATATTGCTTCAAACGACCTAGAACTGATCAGTTACGAGTCAATTGCAAGGCATATTACACGACACATTTTAACTGAAAACAATACATTTGTGAAGCAACCGTTCCTATGTCCTATCTTTCCTGCTTATAAGGAATGTTCCCACATCTGTAATGCACACTCTGAAGTGGATTTACGTCGATCATGCACCTGAAGATCGAGGCGAACTTAAAAATCTATGCTTGGGGACGTTTCGCCACGGTGACGTTTTGAAACGGGGACGTTTTGTCATGGGGACATTTCGTCGATAAGCCGTGGATGGTCTTTTCTCTTTCCGGGAGTCTGGACGTCCATACTTATTTTTATATCTTGGAGCCGAATACGCTGAACTATTTTGACTCTACTAAGAGCGTGTTCCAATTCTGGCTTTTTGCCGTCGAGGCTGGAACGATTTTTCTATTTTCCAGCAGAATATCATGCCACGAGCGAATCCGACCAATCACGTTGCAGAAATCCGTAGTTACTACGCTCCCGAGCGTGGTTAGCAAATAGTTACTATTAGTTATTATTTCGAGAAGGTTGGAACGGTCAGCGTAGTAACTTTTGGTTAGGTTGGAACGGAAATAGTAACTAATAGTTATTATTTGTGGAAGGGTGGAACACGCTCTAAGAGATTTTTTGTTTCATCCCGTTTTGTTTCTGCCCTTGCAGTTGTAAACTGTAAGCAAATCCTCTGAGATACTCGGAGTGGCCGGGATCCATAGGACCGTACACTCGCTTCCGTTTTCCTCGAGCAATATCTGTTGATATTCGTACGAAAGCAAAACCAATACCTTTTACGTCTTTCTTTGTATACTGTAGTGAAAAGCCTGGCTTCTCATGAAATTGGACGATTAGCTCTTTTCGTCAGGGGCTGTTGTACGCAGTCCCTTTTTTTCCTTGTTGCTGTTTTTTGTTTTCGCGCTTTCGACCGCCTCTGTTTTTGGGATCCCAAAACGTAAGTTGAGGGATACCTATGACATCGCAAAAGTTGTCCGTCTGTCTGTGAGCATGATAACTCTGGAAGGGAATTATATATTTTGATGAAACTTGGTGTGAGGATTCTTTGGGTCAAGGGTAAGATCAAGTTCGTAGATGGGATATGTAGCTCTATATTTAGGGGTGGGGGAGGTGGTTTCAAATTAAGGGGCAAAACAAAATATTTTTTAAAAGCTATTGAGATAGTTGGTTTAGGGGTAAAGAGACATGCTGAATCCGAATATGAAAGTTATTTTGTTAACGACAAGTAGTTCACCCTGAATCTGGCGAGAACCGGACACAAAGTTTGTCGACCAGTTTTCGGCTACAGCAGTCCTTACCCATATTTGATGGTGCAAAACGACTACGTCAGCTGAATTTTATTGGAGCTATATTTCGGCCCTTCTTGGCAAGGGTCCTCTTCAGGCTCAAAACTGCGCAACTTGGAAAAACAAACTTGTGGGAAACACAAAATTAAAGATTCTAGCCTAGCGTTAAATATTTAACTTAGTAAATCCCTTCGTGAGTCTTGCTTGGATTTAAAAAGGTTGCTGAATTTAAGTTTAGACACGGCTGCTCCGTTGGTCAGGTAGAGATTTTTCAGTGTTCGGGTTGAATTTCGTTTTGTTGTAGAGAAGAGCTTCGGGTATGAATTTCCCCTCACTGATGATGCCTTTCCATGTTTCTGGTAGTGAGTATTCGCCTGTGTCTCTAAGTAAGTAAGTAATTTATTTATGACCCGCCATTTTGAAAAGGCGGAGTAAATGAAGAAAATAAAGAAAATAAACAAAACACATAAACACACAGACAAAGACACTTAATTTTCAGTCTTCGGTCAGGAAGCAATAGACGACGTCGTGCACTGGTTGGGCCCTGTTGTCCATGGTTTTTGAAAGCGACGAGGAAACATCCAAATGGTTAACACTTGCATCTTGAATTTTGAATTTCTCCGTCAATGTATGGTTATGACATAATTTCGACAAGTGGAGCAGGTGCTTCGCGTATTTAAAATAACATGATCTCATCTTTTTAATCTCCTTCTTTCGCAGACCGTGAGTGACGCCAAAAAGAAATAGTATAGATGGAGCTCAGAAGGTGCTGTACGAATTTCCCAAAGCTTTACGATTATAGCGCCCTTGTTGGGGACTATGCGCCCATAGGCGCTACGGATTGATCCCTGAACTGTTTTTCATAATTTCAAAGGCTTCTCTTATAGTTTGGTGAAATCCGGTGCATGTGCAACAATCTGGGCTTTTCGAAAATGTACAACGTGGGATGGGTTTGCGAAAATGTGTTCTGCCAATGCTGATTTAAAGATGTAATTCGGACGGTGTCCATTGGAAAGGGCGTGGTTCAGTTCATTTCAGTTCATTTTGTTCATAAAAATAGAGAACACCATTAACTGTTTATCGCCCCACCGTAAGGCCTAACATAAGGCCTGGCAATGGGCGGGGCTTATTCATCATTCCCATAATCTTAAGGGAAACAAACCAAAGAAATCAAAAAAAGAAAGAAAAGAAGGAGAGAAAAAAGAAGAATGAGGGCATAACAAACTGACAAGAGAAATTCACTAACGAACGATCTTCCATCAACAAAACGCCCGTGCTCCCCCTTCCCATAAAAAAAAAGGAAGGAAAAAAGAAGAAAGTAAATTATGTTTTGGAACTTTATGTTCTCGATAAGAAAAAAGACTTGGCCTGTGACTTGAATGCTGTAAGGGTAGACGCAACCCTTATCTCCTCAGGTATTGAGTACCACAGCCCCGGAGCGAAGTGTTTTATTATGAAAGAAGCTCTTGTTGTTTTACGGGGGGCACTCGCCAACTGTCCTCCGAGTAGAATACTCGTAGAAATCCTGATTCTGCGAAAACAAATTCTGAAAAGATGAATTTAAATGATCATTAAAATACTTATAAATGAAAACTGCAACTTGGTAATCTCTAATTGTGGCGACATCCATTATTTTATTAGATCTAAAACGTTCACTGCGATTCTTATTGGGGTCATGCGACGTGATTGCCCGTCGTCAATCTCCTGTTTATGTTCTTTGAGCCTCTTTTTGAAAGTCCTCTCTGTCCTGCCAACATAGCGCTTCTCGCAGTCGCAGGCTATCGAATAAATACCTCGTTGGTTCTGGTTTGGGACTTGACCTTTGCCGGTGGACATTTGCCGGTAGGACAGTAGAGTGTTTTGAGTCCGGTTGTTCGGTGTCTAGGAGGTTTTCATTGGATATTTTGATGGCTCTGTCGACCAGTGAAATGACGACTGCGCGTTTTTCGCGTTTTTTTGCGCGTTTTTCTGCGCGTTAAATTTGTTTTTCGGTTGGCGATCAGCACGTCTAGATATGGAAGATTCAAGTCGTCATTCTCAAATTCGGTGGTGAACTGGATTGTCGGTTGGATTCGGTTTACGGTGTCCACAAAGGCAACATTGTCTGTTTGTTGCCCCTCCCAGGCTGTGAAGTCATCGTCAACGTAACGTTTGTCAAAACGGGGAACCATAGGTGCGATACTGAAAGCAATTTGCTCGTTTTTTCTCAGGGTTAAATCGGCCAGCCCTTGAGAAATGGAACTCCCCGTTGCTGCTCCTTCATGAAGTCCTTACCCCTTTATTCACAAACTAGTATAGCTCTGCGCGTGGATGCCGGCATTCATTTGTTTATTCTGTGTGACACCAGAGAGATCTAGTGTAATCGAAGGTCGAAGGGGTTGATATATAATGTTCAAACGAGGAAATGTCAAGCGAGGTAGGTAGTTAGGTAGGTTTTTATTTTTAACCAGAACGTTGAAAATAAAATAAAATAACATTACTAGTATCCTATTGCAGTTAAAAGAAAGTCCTAAGTACTTGTGCTGCAATTTATTAATACTACGTGTATCTGATAAATAAACAACTAAACACAAGAACTTACATAACCTAGCCTATGACTTAAATAACACACAATTAAGCGTGAAGGCTATACGCAACAAGAATCCTTACTATTTACTCATTACCAGTTTTGCCCCAGCTAAAACGACTTGTGCTGCAATTTATTAAACGATACTGTTCAATGAGAATTTACTGGTAAAGTACAGGTCAAGTTCGTAGATGGGTCCTTTAGTCATATCTTTAGAGGCAGGTGATGGGTTTGCTTTACGGCAAAAACATGTATATTTTATAAGTTAATAAGATATTCATAGAGGGGGTAAGGAGGTCCGCCGAATCCATATGTGAACTTCTTAGATTTCTTGTTGGACAAATGGTTCCTCACGAATTCGGCTGAAACTGGAAATGTGGTTGAAGCTCAAAGTTGTTTCTGAAATAAATTAGAGAGTCGGTATCGGGGCAAGGAAGCATATGAATCCATTTTTGAACTTTTATTTTAATAGTAGAAATATTCAAGGAATCTGACGAAGACTGAATGGCAAAGACAAGACCCAATTGTTTGAATCAAACGTTGGATTTTCGGGACCCCATCGAAACCTTTGGTCTTGGTGCCCTTGATTGTGATGTTTTGGGGATCCCAAAACGTAAGTGGAGGGATACCTATGACATCGCAAAAGTTGTCCGTCCGTCCGTCTGTCAGCACGATAACTCTCGAAGGGAACGGGATATTTTGATGAAACTTGGTACGAAGATTCTTCGAGTCAATGGAAAGGTTGAGTTCGTAGATGGGCCCAATAGCTGCATATTTCGGGGAGGGGTTTCAAATTAAGGGGCGAAAAAAAATATTTTTGAAAAGCTAATGAGATAGATGATTAAGAGGTAAGACGACATGCTCAACACGAATATGAAAACCATTTTCTCGCCGGACAAGTGTTCACCCGGAATCCGGCAAAACACGGGAAGTTTGTTAAAAGAAAAAGTTGTATCTGAGGTTGATAAGATGTCAGATTTAGGGGTAAAGAGACATGCTGAACCCAAATATGAAAATATTGCCCAGAATTCGGCCAAAACCGGAAAATTTATCAAAAATAAAAGTTTAATCTGAAGCTGATACGAGGTTCGATTTAAGGATAGGGAAACATGCTGAAGCCGAATATGTAAATAATTTTCTCGCCGGGCAAGTAGTTCGCCCGGAATCCGGTCAAAACCGGAAATTTTGTTAAAAGTAAATGTTTTATCTGAAGGGATTAGATGTCCAATTTAGGGGTAAGGAGACATGCTGAATCCGAATATTAAAATTATTTTCTCGCCGGACAAGTGGACCGCCCGGAATCCGGCCCAAACCAGAAAATTTGTTAAAAGTACTTACATCAATTTCATTAGGTATTCGATTTACGGGTAAGAAGACATACTTGATTCGTGTGTGACAATCGTTTTCTACCTGGACACACAGTTCGCCGCGAATTCGGCTGAAATCGATTTTTTTTTTTTTTAATCGAAGTTTTATCTGAAGTTGATTAGAGGTTCGACATAAGGGTAAGGAGATACGCTGAATCCATTTTTGAACTTCAACTTTTTGCAAGACGAGTAGTTCATCTGGAATCCGGCTGAAACCGGAAATTTGGCAGAAGTAAGGCAGGAATTTTCGTCAAAGTAGATATGACGCAGGCTATAGGGGTAAACACACATGCTGAATCCATATTTCAACTTGGTCTTCTCAGATGATTACCATTTGCCTTGATCTGTTTCTAAATTTTATTAGTTAAGTGCTCAAAGAGTCTGGTGAAGACTTGATCTCTGCAAGACCCGATTGTGTGGATCAAATATTAAATTTGTGGGATCCCATCGAAACCTTTGGTCTTGTTGCTTTTGCTACTATGGCCGTTGCAATTTTCGCAGTCGCTGTTTTTGGGATCCCAAAACGTAAATGGAGGGATACCTGTGACATCGCAAAAGTTGTCCGTCCGTCTCTCAGTACGATAAGTCTCGAAGGGAATGAGACATTTTGATGAAACTCGGTGTGAAGATTCTTTGGGTCAAGGGTAAGGTCAAGTTCGTAGATGGGCTCTGGGCTCAAATTAAGCGACAAACAAAATATTTTTAAACAGCTAATGTGATAGTCGTTTATGGTCTAAGAAGACATGTTGAACACGATGATGAAAATTATTTTCTCGCCGGACAAGTAGTTCGTCCGGAATCTGGCAAAATTTGGAGTTTATTAGATGTTTGATTTAGGAGTAAGAGAACATGCTGAGTACGATGATCAAAACCATTTTCTCGTCTGACAAGTAGCTAGTCCGGAATCCGGCAGAAACCGGAAAGTTGGTTAAAATTAAAAGTTTTATTTGAAGTTTATTAGATGTTGGATTTAGGAGTAAGAAGACATGCTGAACACTCATATGAAGAGCATTTTCGACCCGGACAAATAATTAGCCCGCAATCGGGCCGAAAGCGGAAAATTTGTTAAAAGCAAAAGTTATATTTGAAGTTGATTAGATGACAGATTAATTGCTAAAAAGAGACGCTGAGTCTGTATAGAACAAACATTTTTCACCCTGACATATTATTCGTCCGGAATCCGGTTGAAACCGGAATTGTTTGTTTGTTAGAGTTTCTGAGTTTTCTTATTTGCTCGACAAGTGGTTCGTTCGGATTCCGCAAAAACCGGAAATTTGGCAGAAGTAAAGCAGAAAGTTTCAGTCAGTATCGTCAAAATAGATATGGCTGATAGAGGCATATCTGACTTGGTTTTCTCAGATGATTAGCCTGGCGAAGACTGGATATGGAGAAGACAAGACCCAGTTGTCTGGATCAAATATTAGATTTTTTGGGATCCCATCGAAACCTTAGATCTTGTTGTTTTGACAGTGGACCTATAGCCTATAGTCTGCTGGGTGATTTGGATTAAAGGATTTTTTATTCGCTCTTAGGTGCATTCTTGCCGTTCCCCGGGACCCCGCAGCAGATTTCTCGTTTTTTTTGTCCCAAGGACTCATTCCCCGCATTCTCCCGAGTCCCCAAGAACGACGAATGCTCCGGTTATCACCAGCACCAAAAAGGATTTTAAATTCGAAGGGGGTAGATCTGGGGAGCTATTGGGTTATTTATTTTTTAAACGAGTTGGGAACGGTTAAAGGAAATATGTAAGATCAGTATTGAGTGGGATAAGACTGATTTCGAGAAAAAGGCATCTACTTTATTGTGATTATGATCTTTGTAAATGACCTTTGTAAATAATAGAAATGGAAAACATTTTTTTTTTAATTAAACAAAATAAAGTGAAATTACAGTGGGCCCTAATGCGTAGATTTATTCCGCCACCGGAACAAAAACAAATCCATGTGGTGGGAGCTACTCCCTCTGTCCTCGTGGCTCCCCTCGACTTGCCAAAATTGAACGTAAGTTTTGTTCGGAGGCTGGATAGTTACGGCGTACATCAAACTTCTAGGATGAAGAAGGTTAAGGATGTCTCTCTAAGTCTCAAATTAGAGTGTCTAGTCTTTTCCATCAGACTTTCGTACGATGTGATTGCAGGCCTTTAGCTCTCTAAGTTTCAAATTAAAATGTTGAGTCTTTCTCATCAGACTTCCTAACTAGTTTATTGCAGACCCTCAACTGCGAACTGCCGACACTTATTCCAGCTATGGATTAAAATGACCTGCTGAGGTCGGTCCAAGTTGTCTAATTTCATTCGCAGATCAGGATTTCCCAGCTTGGCATAGAAATGACGCATGTTTCCGACTAGGGCAAAGGAGATCGCATATTTTTTTCATCTTGGACTGGTTTTGGGCTCTTTTCGCGTGATAAGGCGTATTCTCGCAGTTCCCCGAGGACTCCTCGGGGAATCGAAGGGAACGGCGAGAATAGAGGGAGTCAGTCCACGTGGACTCCGCGTACAGAAACAGCGAGAACATGGGGAATGCTTTTCTTCCTTTGAGTACCTAGTCGGTAGGCGATCGTGAGTCCAGCGAGGGGTCGGCAACTAAGATATTACAAGTCCACCATTTCTTTCCTGGTTTTAGTAGCTTGTCACGGAGAGTACCAAAACGAGGAAAGAAATTAAGAATTCTAAAAAACTGGCAAGCCTTTCCTCTGTTTAGTATCCCGTGAGGGGTCAGTAACTAGCATTTGTAAAAAGTTCGCCTTTTAGTATCAGAAAAAACTGGCAAGCTGTGCCGTGCTTTTCCTCTGTTTAGTATCTCGTGAGGTTTGGGCAACTTGCGCTTGTAAAAGTTCACCTTTTCCTCCTTTTAGTCCATCACGGGATACTAGGAAAGGCTTGCCAATTTTTTCGAATACTAAAAGGAGGAAAAGGTGAACTTTAACAAATGGAAGTAGCCGGACCCTCACGGGATACTAAACAGAGGAAAGGCTTGCCAGTTTTTTCGAATACTAAAAGGAGGAAAAGGTGAGTTTTAACAAATTGAAGTTGCCGACCCCTCACGGGATACTAAACAGAGGAAGGGCTTGCCAGTTTTTCTAATCCTCGATTCCTGGTAATTGTTTCCTCGTTTTAGTTTGCCCTTCCTGGTTTTAGTATTCTTTCCTGCTTTTCTCTTGCCTTTCCTTTCCTGCTTTTAGTCGATCCCCATGCCTACCGCTGGTCAGGGGGTCCTTTGTAGATGTTTGTTACGATTATAATAGTTTATATTCGTCTTCCTGTTAATAAACTGGAATGGTTTTGAAACCATTCTGATCAAGAAGGGACATAAATATCACCGTTGCGTGGACGCGAATGTCAACGGGGGGTGTCTTGTCCCCTACCACGGATACCAGTATTCCCCCAACCTAGAGGGAGCATGTCGGTGAGCGAGACTAGCATCGCACCGAAAGAAAATTCTTGCGGTGACATGGATCCTGCCCCTCATTTTCTTTTCACGCGGGCATGCACAATAACTGTGGAGCGTAAAAGAAGGCATTTAGGTCCGTTCCTCCTTGTGTAAGCATGCCATCTTTTTGCATCCCTGCCCCTTTTTGTACCATTGCCTCCTGTACCATGCCGTGCCGTGCCTTATTTTAACTGATCCCCTCGACAATGGTAGTTGCAAAGGGATTTATGCAGCGTGCTTGATCATAAACAACAAGCGTTCCCTGGGACTTGAGACTTACCTTTCCGCTACCGAACGCCCACGGTAGCTGCCGTCATCTCTTGTTGTTAGCAGATGCAGTTATACCACAGCCACATGCTAACGGAGCGTTTCCAAGTTAAGATGCAAGCGTCACACTTTTGGAAATTTTGTTGGCTCTGCCAAAAATCATGACAACAGGGCCCAGCCAGCACATGACACTCTACATTCTTTTCTGGCCGATGAATGAAAAATTGTATATTGCATTTGTTATGTTTTATTTAATTCTTTTATTTTATTTTACATACTCCGCTTTTCAATTGGCGGGTCAGAAACAAATTACTTACTTACTAGTTGCCGTCACCCCTAGGCTCTTCACGAAGCGGTTGCTGGTTGAAATCGTGAATAGATTCCTATTCCACCAAGACCAATGCTAGAGTAGAGATGAGTAGAGTAGGGATACATTTATTAAAAAAACAGACACTATTCGCCTTTCGCCTGCCAAGAAAGGCAATGAAGCTTGGAAGGGCAAGCGATGTAATTCATTTATAATTATTCACTACATTCATACCGAGTTACTCATAAACTAAAAATTCAACTGATGAATGATAAATATGAAAAGACAAGAGAAGATACAGCAACAAATAAAGAAAATCGGAGAACAATATCTTGAATAGAATGGATAAAAAAAAAGGTAAAAAAAGGTAAAGGTATCAGCACTAGCCTTGACAGGCGAAGCTGGCGGTGCTGATCTACGACTCTCGGCCCTCAGCCAGGAAGTGCAATGGGGGGTTGGGGGCCAGCCATCCTGTGCTTTCACACACCCTTCCTGTCACCTTCCCCGGATTTCTCCAGGTACCCATTTGAAGCTGGGTGGACTTTGGCTTCTCTTACAGGGTTACGCCACTAACCCCCGTCCCAAACCAAACAGTAGGCACTGCCGAAACTCGAACAAGCGACCCTTCACTTGCGAGTCCGGCGCGCTAACCACTCGGCCAGAGACGGACTGGACAGAATGGATATTTATTCAAACAATGTTTACAACGGATACGTCAGCTATGATTTTTCATCAGCGATATTTCGGCCCTTCTTGGCAAGGGTCCTCGGACGGACAGAATGGATATCCATACCTTGAATAGAATGGATAACGTGCATCGGGTTTCTCACCAGTTTCATTCCCGAGACAAAAGGAACTTCTTTGCCCGTGACCTGAAAGCAGGAAGACTAGGCGCATTTTTCACACAGTCGGGCAATATATTACAAACATGAGGACCATAATGGTGAATTAAAAAAGATGCCCGAGTTGTGCTTCTAAACTCATAAGACAAAACTTATTCACTTGTGGCTGCGTCTTGCAGCTCACCTCGTTCGATTCGTAGAACAACTGGAGCAGCGGAGTTTGCGCTCCTCAGTGCTGAATTGGCCATATTCCTGTTCAGCGCTTCCAAGCGGACCAGTTTCTGTTAATCCCCCATGCCTCACGGTCATCACTTGCATCAGACATGGTAAAATAGATCCACAGGTTAGTAAGTGGAAAACCTGTCATGTGTGTCCCATGTAATGGAGGTTTTGCATATGTTTCAGCAGCAGAAAGTGAAACTGACCCACTACCCTATGGATTCGACTTTTTACTATGTCTAACCATCACTTGTTAGTCATACTAAAAAGCCGAATCGATAGGGTAGTGGGTCACTTTCCCTTTCTGCTGCTATAACATATGTAAAACCTCCATTAACCTGGGACACAGATGACAGGTTTTCCACTCACTAACCTGTGGACCTATTTTACCATGTCTGATCCAAGTGATGACCGTGAGGTATGGGGGGATTAACAGAAACTAGTCCGCTTGGAAGCGCTGAACAGGAATATGGCCAATTGGGCGTCATAGTTGTTTACTCAGAGGAGTGAACTTCGGGATAAGAGTAAAGTTTCGTCGAGTGACAAGAACATCATTCTGTTGGACCACCTCTTTATAAGTTCATGATGTGACGAGGAAGTCATTCTGTTAGAACAACTTTTTGGTAATAACGCTTAGTTCATGTGATGTTATAGGCTGTTCGTCCCAGTTCGGGAGAATTTAAAGTGTCTGCCATGTTGAAGAGGTATCTGCCATGCTGAGGTGTCTTTTGTTATCGTTTGGATTGGTTCTTCCAGGACCTTGCTCATTTTTGGGACCCTCCAGTTTTTCGAGGAATTTCTCGGCAAAAATATTGGCGGTCTCAGTTTTGATTACTCCACATCTTTTTTCAGCCGTCATGTTTATTCCACGTCATATAAGGGTGGGGGTGGAGACTGCTCGACCGGTGCGAAGTGTTGTATCTGAAAATCGAGGCGTACACTGTAGTGGTCTGTAGTCTTAGGGTAGCGTGTAAGGTAGGCCTAGTAGACTAGGCTTTACGTTAACATACAAATAGTTTTATTTCAGACTTACTCTGTATAATAAATCCTAATCCGTGTTGTTGATAATAACGACAGTCTAAGTCATGAATGACTGGTAAGAAACGTATGACGAGCAGACAATCAATGACCCAGTGCTAAGACTGGAACGAGCTTATATACTCTATTTCGCACGAGTGAGGATTGCATATCCATACTTAAAATATAGGCGTGATTCATGCTATATTTAATGCTCATGCTGTACCTGACGTTTCTTGAATTTAACTCTGAATTGAAAACACTTGTGCAATTGTGCAAAAACTAGGAACATAGTTTATTTATTCAAACAATGTTTACAACGGCTACGTCAGCTACGATTCTTCATCAGCGATATTTCGGCCCTTCTTGGCAAGGGTCCTCGTCAGGCTGTCAATCCTCTGGTTCAACTTCGGGGAAGGAAACGAACCTGTAATAATCTTAAGATTCTTAATCTTAATCTGAAGTTGAACCAGAGGATTGACAGCCTGACGAGGATCCTTGCCAAGAAGGGCCGAAATATCGCTGATGAAGAATCGTAGCTGACGTAGCCTTTGTAAACATTGTTTGGATAAATGTTTCAAAGTCAGCTTGGGCTCAAAGAATATTTATCATAGTTCAGCGCTTGAAGTTAGCATGAATAAGGTATGATTCATGTTGTAACTTAACGACTCTTGAATTTACCTCTGAATCATCACTTGTGCCATTAAAAACTAGACATACTGAAGGATTATAGTTCCTTCGCTATATACATAGAGATAGTTCGACGCTTGACATAGAGACCGACACAACAGAAGCTTGGGGGTCGGTCGTGTCCACTTTCCGAGTGTTCATCTGGGTACCCGCTCTGGGGCTGTGTATTTTGCGACTGTATCCTTACAAAACCACGTCACTACACTGAGCGTGTTCCACCCTTCTAACAATAGTTACTAATAGTTACTATTTCCGTTCCATCCTCACGAAAAGTTACTACGCTGACCGTTCCAACCTTCTCGAAATAGTAACTAATAGTTACTATTTGCTTACCATGCTCGGGAGCGTGGTAAGCGTAGTAACTATGCATCTCTGCAACGTGATTGGTCAGATCCGCCCGTGGCATGATAGTCTGCTGGAAAATAGAAAAATTCCAGCCTTGACGGCAGAAAGCCAGAATTTGTGACGTAATGCGTAGTAACTACAGGATGGAACACGCCCACTGTTAGAAGTTTGATAACAGATTGCGCATAACACTTTGAAGAATAACACCTTTTGACTTAAAAAATAAAGTGTTATGACCAATTAAGTTTTATACTATTTCGCGCCTAGATCTCCAACAACACCTTCAGTAGGTAAAAATACTACACTGTCAGAAGTTACATAACGACAATAGAAGGATGCGCGGTTTCAACAGATAACACTTTGGGATGTTATATGTTATGTTTATTTCGTTCCCGTTAGTATTTTTACCAATTGAAGTTGTTGTTGGAGATCTAGGCACGAAATAGTGTAAACCTAATTGGTCATAACACTTTATTTCTAAGTGAAAAGGTGTTATTTTTGAAAGTGTTATACGCTATCTGTTATGAAACTTCTGACAGTGTAGTCCCGTCGCAAGCCAAAGTTTTCGTCCGGACTCTCGAACTGGGGACCGCTTCCTTCGGGACATTACCCACTTGAAAACTGCGACCTCTTGACTATTTGTCTTTAAGTGTTCTGGAACCCTGTTCAATTTTTATCTTATCGGAGGTAGAGAACTCCTCGGATATTACGTGACCTGAGACCTAAGTTTGATCAACTTCGTCTCAGGAACTTCTTAAATCGATTTAAGCTGTCTAATCCAGTTGCTTTTCGTTTTTGAAAGGACTTGGCGAATTTGCTGTTGGAAAGGGCTTTCGATAACGACCTTGTGACTTGTTTTCGTAAGTTCACGCCTCGATTGTGGAAGGATTAGCTTCTCCGTCTTATATAAGGTTTGAAGCCAAGCTGACCATTCATTACGAAAGAAATAGAAAACCGTGATTTTTCAGTGTCAGTGTGTTTCAGTGTCTGATTTTCCAGTCTTAGTTCTGTGAAATTATTTGTATAGTGATGGTTAAAGCGAAGGATTATGTAATGGCTGGATGAAAGAATGTAATGGTTGGGTGACAGAATTCAGAATTGTAAAATAATCACAGATTTGTACATATACACTTTTAACACGCACATTTTAATATTCGTTATTTTAGTTGAATTTGTTTGTCTTTTCAGTCAGCATCGTTATTTCTGGTTTTAAGTTACGTATCGTTGTATGTTTTGTTGGTTCCGCGTCACTTTTCTATTGGTATTGTGTTGGAGTTTATGATTTAGTTGTTTGTTTTTCGCTGAGGACGGTTTGCCGGAAGTGCAACCGAAATATCCGAATTTATATTTATCCCTCGCACATCATCCTAGAGGGATAATTAGCTGATCAATAAAAAAAACCCGAAAATCACGGTTTTCTATTTCTTTTTTCTTCTCCGTCTTTCATCTACACTGAAAGACAGCCATCGAAAAGTTAACCTTAAATAGTTAAAAGTTAACCGTCATAGCCAGTAGCAGAAAATCCACAGCGAAACTACAATTTATGGACCGCGCTTCTGTTATCTCTGCGTATTTGGAAAAGCCATATTCTCAATGATCACAAGTTCTGGAGCGAGTTGCCAAAATGATCTTTTAAAAGAAGACTGAAAAGCTTGTACTGGACTTGCTTGTAAATCCTGTTGGTAAAGATCGATTTAAATTGATTCTTCTTTTTTTATTGGCCTCACACCACTTATGCCACACAAAATTGTTCTTCTTTCCATATCTCTGTCATGTGACTTTTCCTATTTTTTATTTTCCATCTGTTTTTCCTCTTTTTTTCTGCTACGACGAGGATTAAAATTCGTTTGTATCATTGCTCAATACTCGAGCTTGCCTCCCTTTTTGGGCAAGCGAAATGATCTGATTCACTATGTTTTTTTGCTTTTTTTTCAACAAAACTAGAAACTCACAAACTTGAAACTCGTCATGGTTAAATCTGCGCCAAAGTCGTCGCAAGCGTCGTTCATACGAAGAAAAGTCCTCTCTGACATAGGCTATACAGCTCCACTTTAGTTCGCACACTGTATGATGTGGCTCAATTACAAGCAAAAACCATCCTTTTCGGCCCCAGGCAAGAGTTCTACGGAGCTTTCCAAAATGTTATGTCATATTCATCAATCCGGCCTAAGATCCACACTTTCTCTCGCAACACAATGAGATGAAAATATAAATCTATATTTGTTCTGACTGTATCTATGAATCGCCCAGGTGGGATCGTTTGACGAAGTCTCTGGCTTTATCCGCTGCTTGGGTAGGCTATGATTTTTATGACACTTGACCTTACTCAAGTGCCATATAGCGATCGTAATGTCTGTCTGTCTGTCTGTCCCCATTTTGCTAGTTTGATCACTTCCACATGACCTAGGACGATAAAACTTGGGACGCACATCAGGGACCCAACCGGATTAACTTCGAAATAATCACTTCCCCTATCCGACCATCAATGGGGGAGTGGCAAGATGGGGAATCCGGAAATTAGTAACATTCATAACTTTGGAACGGATAATCGGGCGTGCATTAAACTTGACAGGTATCAAGAAGAAATGTCTTGGATGTTCATTGTCTAATTCGGATCGGATCCGATAACTGAGGGGGGGGGGGGGCTGGATGGGGACACCCGAAATCTCCTGAAACGCTTTTTCTAGTTTTTGTCAAACCCCTACCCCTTTCTTCACAATAGTCTAGCTCTGCGCCTGGATGAGTCATTCTTTCTTCACACTAGTATAGCTCTGCTCGTGGATGAGTCATTATTTGCTTAAATTCGTTCGGAGAGAGCTAGAGCAATCGAAGATTGAAGGGGTTTGGAATAATATGGCAAGTGTCAGTGGCTTCTCTGGTCAAACAGAACTACCAGGGTATATGCATTTCTGAAACGCTACATCTCTGTGCGATCTTACGCGCAGTTCTGACACGCCAAAAGTCTTCCCTATCGTTACAACGCAATTACTACGTTTTCTTGCGACGAAATACTGGTGTGGTGTACGTCTATTGTGTTATTTTTGTTTGATGGCAAAGCCTTTGTTCGAACAAGCAAACAGTTAAAGCAAGTGGTGGTAAATCAATCATTGTAGAGAGATTGCGAATAATTGTGATATTGTCAAGCTGAAATACAGTGGAGTTATAAATTCGACAAGATTGGCTTAGAAATCGCCACTTTCCAAATCCGACCATTCCTTAAAGCACCAATCATGACCGCAAATTAAGAAAAATACTTTTAAGCCAAATATGCATTTTCATGATCCCCATGAGCCCATTACCATTTTTGCCTCGAGGGTTTGCTTACAAATGAGGTTCTAGCTCCCTTAAAGTGCGCATCTTCACCAAAAGGTCGAAAAGTACTTTTTATCAGACGATACATCTCAAACCATGATCATTTGTGCCACAAGGATTCTACTTCTGATCCCTAAGAACCTGCTATCGTTTTTGCCTCAAGGGTTTTGCTTACAGATGCATTTCTAGCACCTTTAAAGTCCACATCATTACAGCCAAGTTCAACAATAAAATACTTTTTGGGATCCCAAAACGTAAGTGGCGGGATACCTATGACATCGCAAAAGGTGTCCGTTTGTCCGTCCGTCTGTGAAGGGATTGAGATATTTTGATGAAACTTGGTGTGAGGATTCTTTGGGTCAAGAGTAAGGTTAAGTTCGTAGATGGGCTATGTAGCCCTACATTTAGGCGTGGGGGAGGGGGTTTAAATTAAGGGGCAAATGAAATATTTTTAAACAGATAATGTGATAGTCGATTATGGGGCAAGAAGACATGTTGAACACGATGGTGAAAACAATTTTGTCATCGGAAAAGTAGTTCGCCCGGAATCCGGCCAAAACCGGAAAGTTTGTTAAAAGTAAAAGTTTTATTTGAAGCTGATTAGATGTAGGGGTTAAAGACATGCTTAACACGATGGTGAAAACCGTTTTTTTTGCCGGACAAGTAGTTAGCCCGGAATCCGGCCAAAACCGGAAAGTCTGTTAAAAGTAAAGTTTTATTTGAAGTTGATTAGATGTTCGATTTAGGGGTAAGAAGACATTCTGAACAGAATGGTGAAAACCATTTTCTCGCTGAACAAGTAGTTCGCCGGGAATTCGGCCAAAACCGGAAAGTTTGTTAAAAGTAAAAGTTTTATTTGGAGTTGATTAGATGTTCGATTTAGGAGTAAGAAGACATGCTGAACACTTATGTGAAAACAATTTTCTACCCAGACAAGCAGTTCGCCCGGAATCCGGCCAAAACCGAAAATTGTTAAAAGTTAGAGTTTTAATTTGTAGTTGATTAGATATTTGATTTAGGGGCAAAGAGATGGTGAACCCGTGTATGACAATCATTTTTTACCCGGACATATAGTTCGACCGGAATCAGGCTGGAGGCGGAAAATTTGTTATAAGTTGATTTTTTATCTGAAGTTGATTAGATGTTCAGTATTGGGGAAAGAAGATACACTGAGTCAGTTTTTGAGCTTTCTTTTTTCGCCGGACAAGTAGTTCCGGAATTCAGCTGAAACCGGGAAATTTGCAGAAGTGGCAGGAAGTTTTCGTCAAAACAGATATGACTTATAGGGGTAAACACACATGCTGATTCAATATCTGAACATGGTTTTCTCAGATGATTAATCTGTTTTTGAATTTTAATGGGAGAAATGTTCAACGAGTCTACTTTTTAGTTACTAGTGTATAATAAAATAATATTCGACTCTGTACAAAGTTCCCAAACAAAAAAACAACATTTTGCCTATTCTTGCAAATGCCATACTAGCTTTCAGCTCTTGTTGTTCAACAGAGTATTTTTTTCACCCTTTGATTCAACGCTTTCGTTTGGCTATTGCGCGAGGAGAGCCAGCTGAAAACATAACTCGGGAACCAAATGATGTTTTTCACTTCTGTTAATACGGTCATGTTCATCGTAGAGAAATAGAAACGACAAAAACTTTTTAGGAGAAATCTCAGATCTGACCCGAAACTTTCCGCTACTACAGGTGCATTTTATTTCCAAATTTCTCCTTGGGTTCCCCATTTCTTTCAGTAATTCGCAGTTGGTTTCGAATTTTATAGTAAAAGACCCAGTTTTAATTTTGAAGAAAAAGATTACCGACTTTAAAAAAAAAAGCTTCGGCAGCCCTCCAAACCCACAACCTTTACCCATTGTGAAGAGTATAGTACGTAAACAGTTGTATTTAGTTGTCGAAATCGTGTTTATTTTTTATAGCATTTGTATGTTGCTGAATGGACCAGATGGTTTAGGCATAGTTCTGTTTTATACATTATATTTTGTACTCCTCATTTCTCAGGGAAATAAATGAATATTACTTTACTTAATATTTAAAGGACCAATGAAACGGATAGCATTTGTGTGATAGTGAGAGACGCCTTCAGTCTCCTACATACAATAGCTAGTCCGAAACTCGATTTGTTCGTTTGGAAAATAATCCGTGCTCCAAGTCGCCTCTCCGCAAATAAAAGAAATATCGAGAAATACAACTAAGAGCGGGTCCAACCCTACTTACCGTAGTTACTGCGCATGACGTCACGGATCCTGGCGTCGAGGCTGGCACGAATTTTCCTGATTTCGGCAAAATATCGTGTCGCGGGCTGATCGAGCCAGTTATGTCACAGAGATGCAGAGCAAAAGAACTCTAGAGCGTATTGCGAGAACTTTGAAAAAGTGACACAGAATCGCAGCAACACTAGCGGATACGAACATCCCTACCAAAACCAACGAATCGCAGAGCAGAATTATTTTGCTCTGACCAATCGTGAACGAGCGCTGGCTAGAATCTACGCCCGCCACTGCATGCGAACAAAGCGATGGAGGCCCATTTTCGATGCATGGGAAGGATAGATCTTCGCAGTACTCCTAGAGTTATTTTGCCCTGCAGAGATGTTACCACGCTAACTACGCTCCCGAGCGTGGTAATCAAGTAGTGACAATTTCTAGAAGGTTGGAACGGTCAGCGTAGTAACTTTTCCTGAGGCTGAAACGGAAATAATAACTAATAAGGTTGAAACACGCTCTAATAGGCCATTCTTGTTTCAGGGATTGAAGCGACTGATGACCAGGTGTCAAGTATTTTTCCCGACGGATCCCTCACGATGTGTGGAATACGGAGCCAGTTCTGACATTTGATTCTGGTTGTATACACTTTTCTTATACGTTTTCACTTAAAATACGCGAAGTTCTTTATCAGGTTTACATAGCCGGCAAAAATTGAAGTTTCGGTTTAACCAATCTTTTTAAAGGACACCTGAATGAAGAGTACCAAGTATCATCCCTACCTGCATGACTTTCGTTAACATTGCCTGCAGAAAACCCAATCCAAATACGAAATAGTATTTCCAAGCTATGATTTTTGCTCTATTTTGCATCTGTCCTTATTTCAGTACCGAACAATTTTAGAAATGAACAAATGTCTCCAATCAACCCTTCTTCTGGAATACTCTTTAACCAGTTAAGCCTAAACGTATCTCTAGAAGAAGTTCCAATACGATCCTCCCAGCGCCGTACAAGATTTGAATGAATTGCGCTTTTTGTCTTGGAGTCTGCATGTGCAAACCTCGAAAAACAAACATCCCTATTTTGTAAACGTCCCGCTCAGGAGAAGAGTGCTCTCCGTGGCCATGTCTGTAAATGCATTCTCCATGGTGCGTTTAAGTATGGTTTCATTGTTCAGGTGTCCTTTAAGGTTTACTTTGAAGTTTCACGCGGAGTTGCCAGATATCAACTGGCAGAACTCAGAATCAGTTCTGAGATGGCTAAGTTCTGAGCCATCTCAGAACTGATTATACACTGTCGGGAGTTGGATAGCGTCTAACACATGCATACGCAACCTTGTGTTAAATGATATGACGATGCCAAGAATATTTGTGTTATGACCCTTTCAAATCTTTTCGAGAAGCATTTGCAGAAAGTTTTCGCAAGTCATAACATAGATATTCTCATTATCCGTCATAACATTTAACACAAAGATGCGCATCCATGTGTTAAATGCGACCAATCTTCTGACAGTTCACTGATCAGACGTAGCCTACAATTTGGAAACGAAAGGTGTTGAACCAAAAAAAGTTTAACCCCTCGTACTGTTTACTCTTCAACTTACAGTATTTTAAAATATTTGAATACTTTAAAACTACGCTGTGCTTTCAACAGATAACCCACGGTTTTGGCTGTTTTAAGCCTTCCCGAGACCCGTTAGCTTGTAGCGAAAACAAGGAAACAATTTGCATAACCGGTTTTGGAATCCCAAAACGTAAGTGGAGGGATTCCTATGATGGCAAAAGTTGTCCGTCCGACAGTCTTTGAGCACGATAACTCTCGAAGCGAATGAGATATTTTTAATGAAACTTGGTGGGAGGATTCTTTGGGTCAAGTGTAAGGTCACGTTCGTAGATGGGCTCTGTAGCCTATATTTAGGTGTGGGGAGGGGTTTGTTAAATTAAAAGTTTTATTTGTAGTGGATTAGATATTTGATTTAGGGTTAAGAGATGCTGAATGCGTATATGACAATCATGTTTTACCCTGACATATAGTTCGCCCGAAATCCGGCTGGAACCGGAAAATTCATCAGAAGTTAAATTTGTATTTGAAGTTGATTAGATGATTGATATAAGGGAATGAAGATACGCTGAATCCTTTCTTTGGATCCCAAAACGTAAGTGAAGGGATACCTATGACGTAGCAAAACTTGTCCTTCTGTCTGTCTGTCTGTGAGCACGGTAACTCTTGAAGGGAATGAGATATTTTAATGAAACTTTACGAGAGGATCCTTTGAGTCAAGGGAAAGATCTAGTTCGTAGATGGGCTCTGTAGCCCTATATTTAGGGGTGTGGAGGTGGTTCAGATTAAGGGACAAACTAAATAAACCGTTGATGAGATAGTCGATTAAGGGATAAGAAAACATGCTGAACACGAATATGAAAACCATTTTCTCGCCGGACAAGTATTTCGCCCGAAATCCGGCCAAAACCTGAAAGTTTGCTAAAAGTAAAAGTTTTATTTGAAGTTCATTAGATGTTCGATTTAGGGGTAAGAAAATATGCTGAACACTCGTGTGAAACCCATTTTCTACCCGGACAAGTAGTTCGCTCGGAAACTGGCCAAAACCGGAAAATTGTTAAAAGCTCAAGTTTTATTTGTAGTTGATTATATATCTGATTTAGGGGTAAGAAGAGATGCTGAATCCGTATATGAAAATAACTTTTTACCCGGACATATAGTTCGCCCGAAATCCGTCTGGAACCGGAAATTTGTTTTAAGTTAAATTTTTATTTGAAGTTGATTAGATGTTCGATGTAGGGGAAAGAAGATACTGTGAGTTCATTTTTGGGATCCCAAAACGTAAGTGTAGGGATACCTATGACAGCGCAAAAGTTGTCCGTCTGTCCATCCGTCCGTCTGTGCGCACTGTAACTCTCGAAGGGAATGAGATATTTTGATGAAACTTGGTGTGAGGATTCTTTGGGTCAAGAGTAAGGTCAAGTTCGTAGATGGGCTATTTAGCCCTACATTTAGGGGTGGAGGAGGGGTTTTAGATTAAGGGGCAAATTAAATATTTTTAAACAGATAATGTGATAGTCGATTAACACGATGGTGAAATTCATTTTGTCATCGGAAAAGTAGTTAGCCCGGAATCCGACCAAAACCGGAAAGTTTGTTAAAAGTAAAAGTTTTGTTTGAAGTTGATCAGAGGTTCGATTTAAGGGTAAGAAGACATGCTAAACACGATGGCGAAAACCGTTTTATCGCCGGACAAGTAGTTAGCCCAGAATCTGGCCAAAACCGGAAAGTCTGTTAAAAGTAAAAGTCTTATTTGAAGTTGATTAGATGTTCGATTTAGGGGTAGGAAGCCATGCTGAACACGGTGAAAACCATTTTCTCGCCAAACAAGTAGTTCGCCCGGAATCCGGCCAAAACCGGAAAGTTTGTTAAAAGTAAAAGTTTTATTTGGAGTTGATTATATGTTCGATTTAGGGGTAAGAAGACATGGTGAACACTTAATGTGAAAACAATTTTCTACCCAGACAAATAGTTCGCCCGGAATCCGGCCAAAACCGAAAATTGTTAAAAGTTAGAGTTTTATTTGTAGTTGATTAGATATTCGATTTAGGGGTAAAGAGATGCAGTGTATGACAATCATTTTTTACCCGAACATATAGTTAGACGGGAATCCGGCTGGAGCCGGAATATTTGTTATAAGTTGAATTTTTATTTGAATTTGATTAGATGTTCAATGTTGGGGAAAGAAGATACGCCGAGTTCGTTTTTTAGCTTTCTTTTTCCGCCAGAAAAGTAGTTTCGGAATTCGGCCGAAACCGGGAAATTGGCAGAAGTGGCAGGAAGTTTTCGTCAAAACAGTGATTGCTTATAAGGGTAAACACACATGCTGATTCAATACCTGAACTTGTTTTTCTCATATGATTAACCTGTTTTTGAGTTCTAATAGTAAAAATGTTCAAGGAGTCTGGCCAAGACTGGATCTGGCGAAGACAAGACCCAATTGTCTGGATCAAATATTGAATTTTTGGGATCCCATCGAGACCTTTGGTCTTGTTAGTTTCAGCTGCGAACGCGTACGGTTGTTTATTGGTGCATCAGGTGAGAGGATAGTTCGGTGTTGGACAGATGCAAGGGTTTTACACCCAAACTTTAGTATCTAATAGATAATTCTATTAGAAGAGATTCATTGGAACTGGCAATCCATGGCACCATGGCACTTAAACTCTGCATGACTCGTCCTACGTTAGTTACTCTCTCTTTCACCGATTTGTTTCTGCATTTCTTCGCCCAGACATTGCCATCTTTTTCCCGACATCGTAGCTTATGCTGCAGACATACGATCAGGTTTTTCCGGTCGTATTTTCTGTACTGTCATCAGGAAGTTGAACACACCGCAACTTCTCCGTATAATAATTTATTGAGGCCCGCTATACAACAAATGAAAGAGCGGAGTAATGGAAAAAAAAAGAAAAATGAATGTAACACAAAGAAAACGAAACACTACATAAACCTTATAAGACTTACAGATAAGCTAGACGATTCAACGCCGATTCGCTTGTGTTTTTAAAAGCATAGGATCTAGCAGGATAGGTTAGTGTACTACCTATACACTACAAAATTCATTACAAGCATAAATAAACTACACATACAGAAAAATATTAACGGCAAAAAAGAAGAAATATACATTGAATATTACAAAATATACTGAAGCTAACTCAAGTTTTGGGTGATATTCGATACCGATAACGATATATCCATGTATCGGACAAAATATCGATATCGAAAGTAAATATCGATATCGATAACGATATTTGTTCATTCGTAAAGATTGCAATTAATCCAACATAACCCACACTTATATATACGAAATTGGAGCAATGTGTATTCCGCAATTCCTTTCTTATTTATCCGGAGTTCGAGATGATCCAGTATGCGATATATCGGATATCGATCGATCGATATATCGCACCAAATATCGATATCGAAACGTAAATATCGCTATCGAAAACAATATTTGTTCATCGTAATTATTGTAAATAATCCGAACTAACCTACACTTATATATCCGAAATTGGACAATATGTTTTCCCTAATTCATTTCTCATTTATTCTGAGTTTGAAATGATCCAAGATGCTATTTAATGAAAATTTGGTTCTTAGATTTTGGCGAAACGAAGCATGGTAAGCAAATATCAATATCAATATATCGATTATCGAATATCGAAAGTGAAAATATCGATATATCGATTGTTGAATATCGAAAGCGGAAATATCGATTATCTAATATCGAAAGTGAAAATATCGATATATCGAAAAATCCAAGTATCGCCAAGCACCAGTACCAAACCATGGTTGACCACTTTGCGCATTTGGTCAACAGCATCTCCTCATATCTAGTTCAGCTTCTTCTTCGGTTGCATGTTTTCAATAATTCTTTCATTCAAGTACCTTTGTTATTGGGCGCCAGATACCAGATACCAGATGGCGAAGAGTAATCTGCAGAAAATTTGTCCGTGGCCGGAAAATTTGTCGCCGGTGCCGTGCGGTGCCGAGCTGGTGCCGCGGTGTTGCGCCGTTGCCGTGCCTTTGCCGTGCCGGTGCCGTGCCGCGGTGCCGTGCCGTGCCGTGCCGGTGCCGTGCCGGTGCCGTGCCGGTGCCGTGCCGTGCCGGTGCCGTGCCGGTGCCGCGGTGCCGTGCCGTGCCGGTGCCGTGGTGCCGTGCCGGTGCCGCGGTGCCGTGCCGTGCCGGTGCCGCGGTGCCGTGCCGGTGCCGTGTCGAGGTGTACACCGGTGGCGGAGAGTGAGCAACCCCTCGTGGTGAACTTGAGTAGATCTATTTAGTTTTCACCATCAGATCCCGCCTTGTGGTTTCCTGGTATGTCTACGTGGCTCCGACAATGGAGTCCTAGACTTCTAAACTATATTCGAAAAAACTGTTTTCGGTTTGGTCACGGTACAAGTCCCTTGTATAAAGTGCCATCTATGTATTATTAGTAACTTGTAATAACTTCACTGGAACGCTACCTTACTGTGTTCTTGAATTGATGATTGTGCCGAAAATCCTGTCAGGGATTCCGAGCCACGACCGCCCGACCCTGATCGCTTGTCCGCTCCGTTATGTCAGTCGGTCGTCCGGAGAAGTACAAAAAAATGACCGGTGGCAACCCTTCCAGAAACAGAAGGGCTCCTAAAATATAGCCAGTCTGGGATACGAACTTGCCCAGGAAATCAGAAGAAGCCGGCAAAGCTTTGGCGAGTGCTTTCGAGTGCTTCCGTAAAATTTTCTTCTGGCAACCTTTCAAAAACACTTGGACATCTTAGACAACGCGTTGTATTACTTCCCAGTTCGAAGGGGAAGAACCATTAAGGTCCGCTGTGATTATTTCCATGGATATATCGGCGCATGGATAGTCTGTAGCATAGAGGAATGAACCTGCAAAGAAGTAAATGAAGTTTATAGGAACTACAAATTCCTCTTTTTATCAGTTACCTCATGGGAATTGCTGGAGCTGAAAGTAATTTGATTTTGTGCACAGCCGCCGTTTTTGCTGCTCGATTGGGTCGCTGACATGTGGGAGGTTTTCTGCTAGTGTACTAATTTATTTATTTTTTGCGAATAAGGGGTTTAAATTCCTTTCCGTTCAAGTTTCCAGGAGTGAATACTTGCTTAATGCCTCGGTACACACCTCTGGGGTTTTTTGGCACTCGCAGCCTTCAACTCGCCATATACTGATCCTTTTTCGGTCTATCTGTCTGTCGGTAAGTGCGGCGATCGCGAGCTAGGAAAGTACAGGTGGGTTAGGACGATGAAACTCCGTGTGCTTATTAGGGATCCTGATTATATGAGATATCATCACCTCCCGGCCCGACCGTCGTGGGGTGTGGAGTAAGGGTAGGATCTGGAATCTTGAGGCATGTAGAACTTTCGAAAGAGTGACCGGATCTAAATGAAATGATAATTGGCTAGAGCGAGTGTCTCAAGTTCAATTCCATACCCATCTCAACAGTTGTAGGTGGATTTGGAGGGGGATGGGAATCTGGTGGAACACTCGAGGGAAGAGGGATCGGGAAAGGACGTGTTGGAAGAGCAAGCATAAGCCCTAGGTACGTCATTTATAGAACCGGACCGGATCCGGGTGCTGTGGGGGGAGTTGGAAGGGGGCCACCAAAATCTTGCAACATGCATGACTCTGGAACGAGTGATGTAATTCCAATAGAAGTTCACAGATGGCAAGAGCACACGTCCTAGATCTTCCGTTTACAGGTCCGTCTGGATCCGGTCACTGTGGGGGGAGCGGAGATATCCCAGATGATTTCGCTGGACCGTTTTTGCCATAAGTACGTAGTTTATTTGTAACCCGACATTTCGAAAAAGCGGAATAAATAAAAGACATAAAGACACAGAAAAAGTTGGAGGGGTGTCTGAGTAGAGCCATTCGACCTTTACAGATAGAACCTTTGCTGATAAACGGCCTACCTACCCTTGCAAGTGTCATATGAGCTTACGCCTCTTGTTCTTTGTCTTAATGGAGTACGATGCGTGTTCTTTAATTTCTAACTTTGTCATATTTTTGGAAGGTATAAGTTACCGGAGTGCGGAGTATAATTTTGGAAGTTCGCTCCATTAACTTTCTAAAGTTGTCCCATATTTGGAAGTTTTCAATTATAGAGTGTGGATTAAAAGTTCGTTGTGAAAGTTTGCTCCCGTAGTTTTCTAACGTGTCTTGCTTCGAAGATGCCAGATACCCAACTGCAGGTTATATCGGTGTTTCGTGCAGCAGTTTAAGAGGGCCTCAAAATACGCTGTTTCTTCTTACACTCATCTCATCTCTGCACATCATGAACCCAATTCCTTTCTGTCTTTACTCTCCAGTCTAGGCCAGGCCCTCGTAGAATGACCTAAATAATGTTCGTCGAAAACTCGTAGAATATTCTGAAAGAAAATGCTCTTCACCTATATCATGACCATTATATACCAACAGTACAACCGATTTGATTTCGGCCAAGAACTTAAACAAAAAATTCAGAACCTTTTTTTCGACTAATTTCCTTTCTTCTTGTGAGATTCCGAACGGTCTACTTGTTTGACGATAAATACTTCAGATGTGGATCCACTATTTATCTTTACCTCTGCATCGCATCAATAATCCAATTTGTAATTTTGTGTTACTTTTAACAAAATTTCCGGTTTTGGCCGAATTCCGGACGAATAGCTTTTTCTGGTAGAAAATAAAGTCTAAAAATTAAGTTAGCTTATTATTTCTCCTTACCCCTACATCGCATCTCTAATCAAGTTCAGATACAACTTTTAGTTTTGCGCAAGTCCCGGTTGTTGTCTGATTCTGGTCGAACTAACCTAAACTTGAGAGGGAGAAAATAAATTTCAAAAACGGGTTCAGCGTGTCGACTTACTCCTATTTTCAGCTTCTAATCAAATTCAAATAAAACTGTTACTTTTTAAATTTTCCTGTTGTGGCCGGATTGCGGCCGCAACAGCTCGTCGACAAAATAGTTTTCAGATTTCGATTCAGCATGTCTCATTACCCCTAAATCGACTATCTTATTAGCTTTAAAAAATATTTCTCTCCTAACTTTGAAACCGTTGGATAAGTTCAGCTGGCTCGTCAATATATTTTGTTCCTTCTTCCGAGGTTCTGTTTTTTTTTGTTTTTTTTTACAACGATCGAGAGCCTTTCGTCAGGTGATTGAGGAACGTGTCATCAGATTTTGTGAAGAAATTTATTTTCTTGGGAAATGCAATTTCAGAAGTTCGAATGGCTTCAGCGCTAAATCGACTGTGAAGAAACTAAAAGTAAGTGTTGCCCCAGAACACCTTCGTTGGCGAAGCCGATCAAAGGTTGCTGCTACACTTCACATAGACCTGCACGCAATGTAAATCTAGCTTTGTTTGGGACTGTCGAGAATGGGATAGACAGAGAAAGGGAATGAAGGATTTATTAAAAAAAAAAAAATCTTCAATGCCCAGAGGCAAACCTGTAAGGGACTAGTTACCCCCAAAACGAAACATCACAGCTATGTGCGAGTAGCTACATGGATATGCATTTATCAATGTCCAGATTGCTGGCAGCATGGCAACAGGAAACACAGCCTTGTCGAACATCGTCTGCAATTGGCGGCAATTCGAGGTTTATATGTGCTTTTGAGCGTCACAGAGATGCAAAAGAGGCCGAAAGTGTTTGTCTGTCGTCTGTTCTTTAAGGGTGTCTTGCGCTTCAGCCGCTCGACGTGGTCTCTGTTTCATCTGAATCGACAGATAAATAAAATTCCATGGTTTCATGACAGGATCATTTCTCATTATTTCCGGAGACATGGCTTCACTGCTGGAGTCTTAAGAGAAATCCGCAGTTGACATCGTCATCAAATCATTCGGCTGAACGGGGAATCGAAACCCTTAGGGCTGGGCGGGAAAGTGAAGAAGGGTGTCGACATACTTGAAGGGCATGACGACGGCCCACAGCGGAGATAGCGACTAGGACATTTTCGAGTAGACCTCAGTGGCGTTATTTGGGGGGGGGGGAGCTCCCCCCCCCCCCCTGTCCTTCCAACCAGGAAAAATAGATAAATAGCCCGCAAAAATCAGTTTCTCATCAGAATTGTCACATCTAGCTGTGCCATATCAGTTGACCAAGGTCACTCATGAAAAATGGAACCCATTGTAATCCGAGGTAGTGACCCATTGTTCGAGGATGTAATGAATGAATGAATGAATGTATTCCCAAAAAAGCCCTATGGGCCATAGTGGGACAAAATATAAAAATAAACAAGCACTCCAACTGCAATGTACCAGTCCAAGTATTCAGTACTCGAACTCATACCTCTAATAACTAAATAACTATAAACAGACTAATACCTATCCCTACCACAACATCAACCTACAATAAAACGTTCACGGTGCTCCATGACAACCTTCAGGAATCTACCCAACCGACGCAACTCTTGGAACAATTTGCCTGAAGCACCCTCCTGGAACCCCCCTGAAGAACCTCCTTACCAAAAACTTCTCTCCTTAGATCACTACAAGAACAAACCAAGTGTTCCACATCTTCATCCGTCTTTCCGCATAACGGGAATGTCTTCAAGGCACGTTTGAGCCTGGGTCAGTTGTGTGTCTGACCAAGAACACATGGTCTTCAAGAACGTCCGTCTCTCTATCTCTGTAATACGGCCATGCGGAGTCGGATATATTCTGATACCCTCCCTGATGTAAACGAGTGGAGGAGGAGCTAAGCGAAACATCATAATTTGTTACCTCTACAAACAGCCAGGGGCGGTTCGAAGGGCTTGGGCATGGGGGGTGAGAACTTCAATATATACAACTGGCTAAAATCATAGCACCAGCAGGCTCAAGTAATATTAACGTTATAAGTTCTAAAACGTAACGGAAAATGCCATATAAGTAACAAACAAGTAACAAGAATTAAACGATGCTGTTCATATCAAATTTCGCTGGAGAGAAGACAAGCCTCGGTACCAGCTTCTGACATATCTACTCAAGACAAACTAAAGTGAGCGGCCTAGGCGAAATTGTTTCAGTCCGAGCAAAATTCAACTACTCCATTACAACTCCTACTTTTTTAATGCAGCTTAGACTCCAAATCTCAAGCTTAAAACCCCACATAAATGATGCACACTTCAACTAAATAGAAATAGGGTAGGACTACGAAAGAGCCGCAGGCAAAATTTGTTTAATCGGCCTTTATTCGGCAATATTCGACTACTTCCCACACAAACTCTTGCTTTTAACGTGGCTCAGATCCGAAGCAGCAGCTTTTGCCATACGTACCTAAGACAAATTTAAACTCAGCGCGGCAGGCGATTTTTTTGTAATCCGATCTTTCTCTGGCATTTCTGGTGGCTCAAATCTTAGGCCTAGCACCTCACCTAAATTATGGGCCATTCAACCAGATAGCGAGTAGGCGACTATGAAAGACGGCGCAGGTAAAGTTTTGCGAAACATTTTAAAGGCTGCCTACTATATCACATCAGTACCCCGATAACTCGGAAATGGAGTGGGATATTTTCCCAAAAGTTGGTACGTGGTAGTACTTCCACTTTGAATTTAGACTACACAAAAAATAGTGCAATCATCAGGCGGTTGTGCCTGTTTCTTTTTAAGATAAGGAGATAATTGCACAAAAACCAGGTAGAACAATGCTGAAACGTCGTGCCGCAGGCGATATTTTCGAAAATCAGCCTGTTTTCGCACCACAGAGTGAAAATCACGACTTTGTAATGTCATTTATGTCACTCTGACAAGTTCGAAACATACGACTGTCATTCTAACAAGTTCAAAGCACACGATAATTCGTAACGTAATATCTACCTCATGTGGCAAGCTCAAAACTTACGACTGTCTCTAATAGTCGACTAGAAAATCTCTTCGTAAAACACGACAACGGGTAATTTTCAGGGAAAATTCGCGGTTGATGTCATTCTGGCAAGTTCCATACGACTGATTCTGAGAAAATGGGAACACGAAACTGTGAATCTGACAAACTTAAAACATACTACTAAAATCTCAATGGAACAATACGACCAGAAACAGGTCATTTGAAGTCAAAGTTCCCGATTAGCTAACTGCTTTGTCTGCCTTTATCTGGCAAGGTCAAAGCTTACGACCGTCTCTAATTTGCGACTAGAAAATCGCTTCGTAAAGTACGACAAGAAACGGGTCTTTTCAGGCGAATTCGCGGTAGATGTCATTCTGGCAAGCTCAAACATACGACTTTCATTCTGGGAAACTCAGAACACACAACTGTGAATCTGAAAACATACGAATAGAAATTTCTTCGTAGCCATACAACTGAAAAATGTGATTTGTGGGTAAAATTCACGTTTGGTAACTGCCTGCATGTCATTCTGACAAGCTCGAAACAAACGACTGAGAGTAGATTCTCTAGAGCATGGGGGGGTGAGTCAACCCCCTAGACCCCCCTTCGAACCGTCCCTGTAAACAGCTATGACGCACTGCAACTCCGAAGAACAGTAAGAACGCCGTCCGAATAGTCCTTTACAGTTGATTGGTTGTCTACCATTGTTACCTCGCGTCTAACTCGGGTTCTCCACCCCTGCAGTCATCCTACGGTTTTCATCTGGTAGGTGCAGCGGCGAAGAGGGAAGTAGACGGGCATCAACTCAAACCTCACAACGTGTACCTCTAGCCTCCGCCCAGGAGCACCGCCCAGAAGCAGTAGAAAATATATAAGAGTAAGAAGGGGACACTTAAGCTGTAGAAGGTGAGAGGGTCAGCAAACACCCGGTGCCTTCTCCACTTAAGCCCAGCTTGTTTATTTTGCAAAACGATAAGAAAAGTTTTAAATCTGTGTTTAACGTAGGTTGCAACAAAGGCTACTCGGTCCTAGCTTCTAAATTGAATTCGAAAAAACTGTTTCTGGTTTGTTGGTCACAGTACAAGTCCCTTGTGTAAAGTGCCATCTATGTTATTATCTTTAAGCAGCTCCATAACGTAAGCCAGAACCATGCCTTTCGTGTCACTTTTATGGACTGGGGGGGGGGGGGGGGGACGGAAGTGGGGCAGCATAGCCGTAAGTGTACTGTTGTCGCTTGTCAATTCTCGTACAATTTACCGCTTTTGCCCTTCTCGCTTCTTCGTTCTCTCTTTTGACGAAAACACTAATTTAGCCACCCGTTAATACATGCTTATACAGATTGAACATCCGCCAGTTCTTGCCCAATCAGGGACGAGAATGGAGAATGAGACTCGAGAACAGACCATGGGAGCAACTTTTGAATTGACTATCGATACAACTTCTTGATTCTGCAGAATCACGAAGCTTTCTCCGTTTTCGATTCTGACAAAAATGCACGAAAAGGAGAATTGGACTCATCTCAGTAGTCGGAAAACGCGAAATAGGAATACTCTATATGACCAGGGACCCATAAAGGTCCTGTAAAGACTCGCCATTCAGGGGCTTGTCATTTCCTATGCTTCAATGTTGCTATGTTGCCGGAGCCTCATCTAGTTTCCAAAAAGTCCACTTGGGTCGAATCGGCGTTCTTGCTCAGATAGACAAAATTTGTTGGACAAGTCAGGACTAACCAGCACGCCACCAGGTACCTAAGCTAGGACAAAGGATCCAGGATGCTCTTCCATTACAGAGAAATATTCGTAGTCCATCGCAAAAGCTGCGACAAAATTTGTCGATCTGGATAGTCGGGTATTTTATCCCAGTGGGTATTTCTCGAACTATCTGACGCTCGGTCAAGAGCGCATCAGAAATCTCTTATTGACAAGCCCCCTGAATGGCGAGTCATTACAGGAAATTTATGGGTCCCTGATATGACTTAAGTCCAATACACGCCACTGATCCTCAGGAAGAAGGAGTAAGCGTCTCCGTAGCGACTCAAATCCTGTGTCAAGGAATGACGGCGCTCTTTGGGAACAAATCTGACACCACTTCTTCCTTTCTTCCGCTAGGTACCCGGAGAGGCGGGAGATTTTGCATCGGCAAGCAGAGATAGTCATCAAGAGTATTGAGAGGAGAATCGCGAGGAGAGTTCAGATAAAAATCGTAACTAGTGATCGCGGATACTATGGCTGCTTTCAAGAGAGGGTAAATACTCCTTCGCCCAAGCAGACTGGGAAACCTTTCTAAATAATGGCTCAAGACTGAAGAGTAGGCTACGATGTTCGTCACCGATAATTCGACGGTTCTTGCCAAGGGTCCTCGTCAGGCTGTTGCTGGAAGGGACGAACCCCATTAATCTAGCGTTTACACCCACGGTTGGTCACCAAGAACCAGGGTGTTCGAGTTACTTCGGGATACTTTGGGTTACTCAGGGTTACTTTTGGTTACAACGGGTTACACTGCATTGGGTTACTTTAAGATACTTTCGGGTTACTTTCCAGGGCGTACGAAGTTACTTTTGGTGACCAACCCTGGGTTTAAACGGACAAGAAATCCCGTCGAGTAGAAAGGATTCCGTTCGTGAAGACGAGTAGAAAAAGGTCTAGCGGGACGAGAATCCTTTCATGATGAAAGGAATTACTTGAAAGGAATCTTGTCGGCGGCGCTGGTAAAAAGTACTAAAAAAAAAGTCTAACTAGCTTTTGAGAGCAGCAATCACCAGTACTGATGTCATAAATGGTCGCATAATATTTTTTTATTGGCTAGAGAATTTATTTTTGTCAGATATTCTGGTTTGAAATTTTGTTTTTTCCCTCTGCGTGTAAACACAATCTTGTCACCAAGATCGGATTCTGTTCAAGTTTTCCTGTACTTGTAAACGCTGCATAAGAGAGGAGGAGTAGGCCGTGATCTAGAAAACTAGCCAAAGTGATCCAGTGCCGGCTTCCAGACCGTACACTGTCAGAAGTTTCATAACAGATAACACAAGGATGCGTAGTTTCACTGACAAAAATCTGCTACTATCCCGCGCACTTCAGGCAGGCAGCTCAAACCAGTTGTTTTTCACTATTCTCGTTTGGGAGGAGAGGAAATTCGGAGAGAGAGAGTACCGTTCTGGGTTTGGAGGATTATGGGGTTTTGGAGGTTAAAAAAAACGGAAAGAAATGGACTCAAATACAGCAAGGCAGTTTTTTGTTCATGATAGCCCACTGGGAGAATTCTCGGCGGGTTCTTTATTAAAATCTAACTGAAAAGCCGACTAATTTTTGTGTCATTTAATTGACTGCACCGAAGTATTTGGATTCTCCAAAGGGATTTTCTTATTTTCCACTATCTACTCTAGTTATGACGTTCAGAATATACGCGGCCGTCCCCACAACGTAATTCTACTACTGAGCGGAAAATTTTAATCTCAACACAAACGCGGCTTTTCAGTGGGCAGTGGTGAGATTGGTGAAGATCGCTTAGTGCCTGAAAAAAAAATCGTAAATCTTTCTCGTAAGGCATACAAGAAAATCCAAGTGCATAGAGGTACTAAAAATCACACGAAAATTCTACTATTTGAAAATCGATTATTTGTGAATAGCGGAACAACAAAGCAACGCATTTTCAGCGGGTCTTCGAGCCATTTAAGTGAATAAGTGATGGGTAACTAGAGTGTCCTGTCCCAGCCATTCCGGTTAAACTTTAAGCTGCCCGTCTGTAGTAAAGTGGAGGATAGAATACTATCGGAGTGGGCCCCAACATTCAGACCATCCCTGTCGGAATACCCGTCTATACAAGACTGATCGTCGGAAAGATCCTTGGGACAGGACCTACCAGCGCCGTCCTGTCGGAACTCATAAAACTTTCTGACCGTCAGTTTATTAATTTGGAGAGTTTTAATCAATCACAGTCGGTAAGAAATTCGGCACGTCGGTTGAGCCACATGGGTACGAACGCGAAAAATGACCCGGTGACGTTTGAATTAGCCGCGGAAAGGATGATAGATCTTAGCTAATATCCGCAACTATAATGTAATGATGAGGTTGTAGTCTGCCGGGTTCTCTGGAGCCTGTAATTATGCTGGACAGAAAAAAATTGTATGATGGTCGTTTGGTAATTGTCGAGATTGGAGTGGCATCTGTTGAGAGACGATAGTAAGCGCAAAAGAGTGTGCCGACGAAATAGCCTTACAGTTTCAGTATATAAGGCGTACTCTCGCCGTTCCCCGCGGACTCCACTTGAGGAGTCCCCGCGTTTTTGTTTGTCCCGGGGACTCACTCGCCGTATTCTTGCGAGTCCCCACGGACGGGGAATGCTCTGATTATCATCACCATCATCAAAAAGGACTCCCTTCAGATTCGGAGGGGAATCATTTTTGCTGGTGTTGGTGCAATGTAAAATTAATTAAAAATAATCAGAATGAACAAAACCAAAAATAAAGTCGCTCCAGACTAATTTCGTCAACTGCATATCTATTTTTCGAACAAAATCCATGCTGGAAGCATTCCCCGTATTCTCGCTGTTTCTGTCCGCGGAGTCCGCGTGGAGTGACTCCCTCTATTCTCGCCGTTCCCTTCGATTCCCCGAGGAGTCCTCGGGGAACGGCGAGAATACGCCTATAGCAGTGAAGGTAGTCTAGAAGTTTGTGTACGGCGTTTGGGGAGGATAGTTAAAACAAAACAGATAGCTCAGTCGAGGCCACGCTGAGAGCCGCATTCACTCTTCCGGTAGTTTGCCTACTCCAGAATCTTGAAACAGAGAAAGTCTCGAGAATCCTTCTTCAGAATCTTGAATTACTTGAAAGTGAGGACAGTGTAGCCTATTGGCCCAAATGGACCCCTAAAGTACACGAACAGGAAGAAAACCACCTCAAAGAAATGCACCTCGGCCTTCCAAAGTTTCATTCGTACTCTTAACATCTTTGCACTTGTAGCCTTCGGCTAAAAAAAACTCTGTGAATTTGCCACAAATGAGTCCCACCAAAGCCATCAGACCGACCGGTAAGGTAAAGCAATCTCCATTTTACTTTACTTTTTACTTGTAAATGCTTTTTGTGTGTTAATTAGTAACCAGAGCGAAATAACACTAGGGAATACCGCCAAGGCTTGATAAAAGTGAAGTACTCTCGAATAGCAGCGACACTAGCGACATATGACCTCCCTAGTGACCAGAGCAAGCTCCAATAACGCCATATTCCTAAAACATAATAATAAAAAAAAGAACTCCAAGGAAATTCTGACCATGTGGTGGTGCTGGGGGGAGGCTTGAGTTAGAGGTTGTCTTCCATGGTCGATAGCATTATACCTTACCCAAACCTCGACAGCTAAAACCTAGCTGATGTAATGCTGACTATTTTGCAAGAGCCCTATTAGCTTATGTTTATTTTATTTAATTATTTCAGATTGCTTCCATATTACGCTACTGTAATCTGGGCGGGAGAATTTGAGTCTGTCCACAATCGTAGAACAGTAGAACCGGTCCATTACATCGAACAATTTATCCGACACACAAGGATGATTTCGCCAGGACACTGATATATATGGTATGTCATACAAGAGTCCTAAAATGAGACGACGTCCGCTGTCTCCAAACCTGGACTTCTAACCCTAGCCCAATCAGCTTCTACTTCGTATGATGTTAAGACGAGAAAAGATTTCACTCATCCAATGTCCTTTGCATACGTAGCACACACTCCAAGAAAGGCAAAAAATAAAAATGAAAGAACACATTCAGCAAAGTCTCTAGGATTAGCGCTGATACCTAGAACTTAAAGGACACCTCGCACTTGCACTACATACGTAGCCAGAGCCTACATAGTGTTTCTGCTCAGATGTTCTAGGATAGTTGACCATTTTACAACTAAGCTAGGCTTGCAGAAATCTACAAATGACTTTGGCTGTTTTAAGCCTCCTCCCATGTCCCTTGGCTTGATTATGTTGGCTTAATTTGCAAAACCGGTCTCCGGAAGAATAAGCTCCTCGGAAACAATGACCGGGCGCATGATACGTCACGTAAAGAGAAAAAACGTGGCAAGCGTTAAAATCAGTATATTGATAATAGAGAAGATAGGATACACTTATGAAGTGAAGAATCTCAGGAACGAGAATGGATGGAAATACTACTGAAGTAGAATTAATTGTTATCATTGCGTGGACCTGGAGTTCAACTTCGAGGATGGAGCGGTAAGTAAAAATAAAACAGATTCTTCAATTGTTCTCTTTTTATTTTATTGTAGTAGTTAAGAGACTCGTTAGTTTGTTAAATTGTGTGGTATTAACCCCTATGTAACGGGCCATGGAGCTTTGTAGGGGCCGAAATTTACTTTGTTCCTTTATTTTCAGTTTAATAAAATTTAACTGAACTGAACTGAATTATTATTGAAGTAATTATGACGTGTCCTTTAAAAGCATTGTCATCGTCAATGATTCCCTGATAGTCCTTGGAATTTCGGGAAGGAGTTTAGGAATCGGGGCGTCGCAGATTCACACAAAAAGAGCGGCAGGCGCTGAAGAAGAGGGTTAGCGGCACAAAAATCCACAACCTGAGGGAAGTGAACGTTTGTGCCGTTTCGTCAAACTTGCGGCCCTTTCATGAAAGGAAAAGCTACAGGTATCATGAAATTAAAATTATAGTGTTTTCTTAAGCTTTGAGCCCTTCTTCAAGGTTATGAGAATGAGGATCTAGATGTTTCAGTTCTCTGTCTTCTACTGTACCCCGTTCCTGTCATGTAAATATCCCTTCGATGATGATGTATATATTTAAAGTTTAACTGAAAAGCCAACTTATTTTTGTGTCGTTCAGTTGAATCCACTGAATAATTTGATTCGGCTAAGGGATTTTTTTATTTTCCATTATCTGCTCTGGTTTATCACATTCAGAATATCTGCGGCCGTCCGCACACATAATTCTACTATGAACCGGGAAACTTTAATCTCAGCACACGCGACTTTTCAGTCGGTAGTGGTGAGCTTGGTGAAGACTGCTTACTGCCTGAACACAAACAAAAATCATAAATCCTTCTGGTAAGGCATACAACATAGATACAAGCACATAGAGGTACCACAAGTCACATGGAAATTCCACTGTTCGAAAATCGATTAGTCGTGAATAGCGGAATAACGAAGTAACGCATTTTCAACGGGTCTTCAAGCCAATTTGAGTGAGCAAGTGATGGGTATCTAGATTTCCGATCACAGCCTTTTTCAGTTAAACTTTAAGAGGGCTTCACAATACGCTGTTTGTTTCCTTCGGGGAAGGAAACAAACCTGATTACAGGTTTGTTTCCTTCCCCGAAGTTGAACAAGAGGACTGACAGCCTGACGAGGACCCTTGCCAAGAAGGGCCGAAATATCGCTGATGAAGAATCGTAGCTGACGTATCCGTTGAAAACATTGTTGGAATAAATGTTTCAAAGTCAGCTTGGGCTCAAAGAATATTTATATATATATATATATATATTATTTATAACCCGCCAAATACAGAATGTGGTAGGGGAGTAAAGGTAATAGCGCGAAATTACACAAAATAAAATAACAGTATAAACACACAAAATTTAGACATAATTACTAACTGGCCTGAAAAATTCATGAAAAACTCATGTACTCGAAGACCAGGATGACGAGATGTAGATAGTAGTGACGCTGACGTTTTCTCGAGTGAACGAATCACATCTTAGACGGCGAACTTATTAACTAATTTGTGGTTGCGGCAGGAACGAGGAAGGTACATCAAAAATATACAATGATTATAGTAACACGTCTTGAGATCTGAAACTTAATCACGTTGACATTAGTGTGTCTGAGCAAGGTATAGTAAACGAAATACATTTCAAGATTGATGAAAGTAAAGCCAGTAATATATACGAACAAGCCTATAGGGCTCAAAGCGAGCATAACTGATGTATGAGAGATGGCCTGAGCCGTGTTTGGCGATTCTTTGAGAGCTCAGTTGTTGGTTTCACGGATAACTAATATTAAATGTTATGGGAAGGGAGAAATCTCAGTCAAATCTGTTCATTCTTTGCATTCCACGCCTGAGCGCTTGCGCACTTGTTCCCCTGGTATTTGCAACGGTGAAGAGGGAAGTAGACGGGTATCAGCTCAAACCTCTCAGCACTTGAGAGGTTTCTCAAAGAATGACCCGGAGTCATTTCTTCCGGAACCGAGTCACCTCACTTTGAAACGATCTGTCAGAAGAGTCTGTTATATCCAAGACCGTAGTAGCCTTCAAACGGTTTGTGGACACTGAATGGGAAACACAACACTGGAAGCTGTACTGGGATGCGCCGGAACCAATACCGAGAATTAGACAAAACTAATTACCAGAATCATCATTCGTAGGAACATCGCATCAGGATTAAATGTTAGATTGCTCCAAAGTGCAATATAAAGTAAATTTAATTTAAGGTAAGGTATTTCCCCCTAGCTCCACTCAGTTTTATCAGGGCATCCATGGTCGCTGCATGGGACCAACGACGGAGGTTCTATCGAATATTTTTTCTGCTGTTACGAAACTTCGGACGCTTTAGGACAGAAATATTTCTTTCCTGAAATCTCGGATGGTAGGCTATTGACGCTGACCCACAAGAGGTGTTTGGTTTGAGTCAAGTAGAAGATGCAGATCGGACTGGGAGTTCGAGGTCCTGAGACGAACGTTTAGTTTTGGACACATTTACCGGGAAAGGTAACTTCTATCGAATTCGGGCCAGGAATTGTGGTCATCGGAATCCAACCCGTGTGAAATTCGCTTTTGTCAGAAGTTCGAGGTGATTCATGTTCAGTAGAAAACGACCGGTCCTATACAATCCAGTAAATCGCCACAGTCAATTAAGTTTCATCGTTTAGTCGCGTCAAATTAGCCCGACGATTTCTCCCACTGACGGAAAGCTTTGTGCCCGCCTAAACGACCTGCACTCATTTCGGGACATCAGATCATTAGCTCTATTGCAGAGGTAGGAGATACTTAGCGCTTTGACCACTGACCCTGTCAACCTTTAGGACAATATCGCTACGAAGACGACATTAGGAAACGAGGAAGAAGATCCCCCCCCCCCCCCATATCCTGATTGTAGTGCATTGCATTGACCAAATCCCATGAATGGAAAATGGAAGTAGCTTTAATGGACATCCACAGCGTGGCGCCCGTGTTCCCATGCCAGCGCCGACCGCCGCCACGCTCTCCGTCGCTCTCGCTCCTCCGCTCTTTCCCGCATTTTGAAAATTAGTCAACGCTCAGCTTTCGTGGAGTGAAGTGTTTAAGGATATTTGTTAATTGAATTTTAAACATTGTGGAAATCTTTTGTGTTAAAGCAATCTGAGGAAGGGATTTCCACATCGGTACGTAAAAGTAGTTCAGCTTGTTACTGTGACGAGTGTGGACTAGAGTTGTATCTTTATTTTTAGCCTAGGATAACTGTTGTCTGCAAGATCAAACCAGAACTTCCAGGCTAATTACTGTAATTGTTTGGACATTAGTTAACTTTGCAAATGCAGTTTTCATCGGTATATTGGTTGCGTTTTTGCAGATACCATGGTAACTGAATCTGTAATTAGTCGTTTTTGCAGTTACCGTGGTATCTGATACACGGTTGCTCTGCAAAAACGACTATTAGCCTATCGAAGTTGCACTTTTCGAAGTCATCCCCAAAGAAGAACTGATATCCAGTTACATCACTAAGTCCTAAACTTCTTTCTCACCAATTTGACAAAACTAGATGAAAGTGAGATGACTTTTCAGATACTACGATCAGTTACCACGGTTGGACCATGGTATCTGAATATCAGATATCACGATGCGAAAGCGCGAAAACGACTTTAGACCGTGGTATCCGCAAAAACGCAACTATTTAAAGAAAAAAAAATATTGGTGAGTCAAAGTAGTTCGTTGAGGGCTCCGGAGTACCTAGAGTTTGGGTGCGGTGCTTTCGGCTTTATTCTAGCATTTGCCCAAAAACTAGGCATTTCATAACTTATTCATCACAGATGTAACCGTCTATAGTAATAAAGCCTATCTCTTGTGTAGCCCTACTTCTCAGAGAAAACCTAAGCAATACACACCCCAAAGGCGATAAAACGCCTAATTTGTATGTATTGTAGTAGATTATCTTATTCTAGCCAAGTTATCTTGATTACCGTATTCTTAGAAAGCTTGTGGATCTAGGGATTAAACATTGGTTTCTTCGTTTTTTTATTGTTTTCCTATCATACAAAAACATTTAAGACTGCGACTGACCGAGTGGCCGGAGTGGTCTTCTTTGCGAAATAACGTTGAAGGAATGCCAAACATTATAATAGGCCTATCTCCCTTTTTATTGGACTGGTGGGTGGTTTGCTTGTAATGATTCAAAATGTTCTTATGCACTATTATTTATTTTACCAGAAGTATTGCATTGGTTCCAGGAATAGATTCCACGTATATACAGCATTAGTAAGTCGAGTACCGTAGGCTCAGTGTAACCTAGCCTAGAAAACAAGTTTCCTGTTAGACTACACATCCTTGGCTAACAACTGAAAAGGAACTGATTGGGATTTGGGGCCTGTAGAGATTGCCTATTATATTCTCGCCTGAGGTGAATGCGAGCATAGGTATGAAAACCAGGAAAAGACCCAGACCAGGACAAATATATGAGAAGTTTACACCGCATTCAGGCCAGTAGCGCAGATTCCGATTATTTTCTGGAGGGGCGACAGCTCAGTGAAAATCTGTGGCCAAAGGCACCCCCTTATTAAATTTTTTTAATTTTTCGCGTTTTTTTTGCATATTTTGACCTTTTTAACACTAAAAATACCTGCAGATATTAAAATAAACATAAAAAACTGTTTCTAAGATCAATTACTGAACCATACTGTAAATAATTTCGATTTAGCTTCTCAATTTGTATTTTCGCGTACATTTTTCCCGTAAAAAAAAACTCCTTTTCCAAGAATTTCGGATGAAGGTCGCCCCTATTTTGCACACGTTTTTCCAATTAAAAACCCTTTTTTCAAGAATTTCGGGGGGGGGGGCGATCGGCCCTGTCACCCCCCCCCCTAATATACGCTACTGATTGAGGCCGACATGAATTATAGTTATTTATTTGTTTGTTAATAGAGAAGGTGTTAAGCTTATGCTTCTCTCACTGCATAAAGCACCAACTCTGAACTTGGACTGTTCGTATTAACGTTTTGATAAACAAGGTCTGAAGTCCCTAACTTGCTGGAATGGCTTAATTTCCAGACACGTATTACTTGTTTCGCCTAAGTTCATAAGACGAAATTAAAGCACCCTTTCTAAGAAAAATATCCAAAGAAGACATTTTGTGATTTTATTGGAAATTTTGTGATTATGTGTGGCATTTCGAATGTGAAAATCCCCAAAATTGAGTAATTTGGTAATAGAAACAGAAACAAAGTCACAAAATTAGATGATAAATCATCACCTACGGCAAATCGGAGCTTAATTTTAATTTCCAGTTCTGGGGTTGTGCCTGCAACTGAGTAGAACGTTGTTGCGAACCATCCAAGCTAGCATCCGGCTTAACACCGTTCGTCTTGATGAGGGTAGGCCTGTTGCAGTTCTCAGAGGTGGTCTGTGCTCTGACAGTTACACATTGGGTCCAGTTATCTTTTCTATTAAACAAAAAAAGTACGATGGCGTGACGAAAAAAGTTTAGTATATTCTATCCATTCATCTCTTGTTACGCGGGCCGTGGTCCTTTCCTGTAGTAAGGGGCTACTCACTGCTTTCCCATTAGCTTTTTAGAAATAAAAATCTCGGGTAAGAATACATGTTGGTGTGATCATTTCGTGATTATGAAGTGCTGGTTAGGCTGGCATGAATGCAGTTTATGATGAAGATGGGTAGCCTAAGTAGAATCATATGATAGTCTTATTGCAGTTGCTTTTTGTCTATTTACTAGATTACCTGTTAAAGTTTAACGGAAAAGTCAGCTTATTTTTCCATCTTGTATTTGGGTACAGTGGGGTACATATTCGGTTTGGGTAGATTTTCACACTGTTGACGCAATAGGCTCTCGTAACAATGTTGAAAATATGGCGTTTCGACAAGACGAAATTCCCGTTTAGACTGACTTGTTTGGTTTACTCACGATTAAATACTTACTTACTTACCGCAGTTTGAATGTCAGCGAGGATATTTTACCATTTATCCCAACACTACGCGGGCCGAGGTAGAATAACTGTCGCATGTAACCTACCGTACCTCCGTTACAGTCTCGTTGTAATTTATTTTCGCCTCTGTAGCGGGATAAATACACAGACAACACGTTACCACTAACTACATGCGGGCGATACTTCCAATATAACCAACTTCACGGACTCCCCTGATTGATACTCTAACGTTTCTCATTTCGTTATGGGTTAGAGTATTATCAGCGTATAGCTGACTGTTCGTCATTAGCTTATAATATATACCCAAGCCAAGTCCACCGTCCGAAATCTTAAGTTTCTGGAGGCCTACTTCTTCAAACACAACTCTTACTAGAAATTATCTTTTCCCTATGAAATGAACCAGAAAAAATGTTTTTGGAAATACCATTACTTCTCACCTAAAACTAGCGATTCTCTTGTTAGCGCTTGCCGACTACCTCCAGCCTTCCTGCTCTCCGACGCGGCGGCTGGGCGCAAAACATCTGAAAACTTACCGTGCCTTGGTTAAAAAGTGGGAAAACTAAGCAAAGAAAAGAAGTAACGAACATAAGATTATCACATCCTTATGTGTGAAAGAGTTGTCATAGGACGTCGAAGATTCCGGCAAACTTTTCGTTGGGTGAAGGAAAAACTCGGCAAGGCTGAAAAAGCGCTAAAAATTTGTAGTTACGAAACGAAACAATGGAGAAAGATGGGGATTTTGAAGCTTCTAATTCCATATGGGAGCCAAGTATATTGTAAAAGGCAGACTAAGCAAGAGGTGCCAGCAGAAGACTAGGTTTTCACGGTTGGAATTACACCCGTTCCAACCGATGCGGAAAGTTTTTTCGTCCGTGGGGGTGCTCCTTCAAAAAAAAGTGCATTCATCTTTCATAACATCTAACACCGCATTCTCTGTTAATGTTACCGAAAACTTGTGCTGTTAAGAATGTTTTGTTGTGTCTGCTCTTTCCACCTGTTAACTCTTACCTGTCTCGTTCTCATTCTGTATTGTTGTAACCTATTAAGAATAATTGAGATAAACATCTTGGTACCCGGCCCTCCTTCATGTTCTTCTGTATAGAGTGTTAAGCTCCTTGCCAAGAAAGGATATCTAAGGATTTTTTTTGCCTTCCAGGTATGACCATTATCAGAGATGCCTCTGCACGGAAACGTCTTTTGGATCATTAGTTCCGAAAGTGATACGATCTGATCGTAGTGTGTATCTAATCGAATTGTGCCAACATGTCCGTGCTAGCGTCCATAAACTGGCGGAAGTTGGCCGGCCAGGTTCTTGTGTTGTGTTTTGTCCTTTTGTGCATTATTTCTTCCTTGAGCGCCCAGAAAAATTCACAGAGGCCGTGGGCCAGAGCGAAGAATATCCATAGGAGAGCAAATGCAAGTGTCGAAGTGGACAGGACGCGCTCGTTAAGCCAGTCTGTATATCTCGACTATCACAAAATTCTCCTGCTATCGTGGGAAACGGATGATAAGTATTTAGTGATGGAAATTACCGCCGCGACAAAAGGCTATGTTATGTTGGGATTTACAAAGGATGCTTCAACCACTCTTGGAGCCGATTTTATGATTGGATGGGTAGATGCTACTGGAGTACATTTAGAGGTGAGCCCCCCCCCCATATTTTCTTTTATGTGTGGCCCATCTTGGTCAAACGCGGTCATTCGGGTATATAGGATATCCTGGCATACCGCCAACGAGTAAATTTACAGTAGATTATACATAGTAGATTACAGTAGATTATTACGAGTAGGTTACAGGTTTGTTTCCTTTCCCGAAGTTGAACTAGAGGATTGACAGCCCGTGACAGCCTGACGAGGACCCTTGCCAAGAAGGGCCGAAATATCGCTGATGGAGAATCATAGCTGATGTATCCGTTGTAAACATTGTTTGAATAAATTTCTCCTTGAGTCCCCCGTTGGTTTACAGAACTATTAGCTAAATGTAAAGCTAATAAGTAAGACTACACACAGTATGTGGCCCTTGAAAGCACAAAGGACACGATCATTTTTTGATCTTCCAAGACACTACCAAAGCTTTAAAATTCTCTCCGTATATATATTTAATCTATGTTGCGCCAAATGTACAAGGCGCTAGCGGAGTAAAAGGAAAAACAACACAAATATAATTAACATAAAGGACTTCAATTAAACTGAATTTCCAGCTGAGCCTATATAGTTCACGAACAACGTTGATGTATACCCTTATACTAAACTGACTTTCTAATAATTCCCATGCTCTTGGCTTGCATACACGCTTTGGTAAATTTGGGCGTGTCTTTCTGAAGGTGTATTCAGGGAGGAGTACGTGCGTCAGCATGAGGTTGTTAACGAAGTCTGTTTGTGCGGTATTTGGATCGGAAAATACGCGAGAAGGAAACTCGAGGGAAAGTTTCTTCTGAGGGCAAATTAAGGATACCCCCCTATTAAATTAGCAGGAAAACGCATTGGTGTCGTCCGTGTCAGAAAATTAATAAAACAAACCGAAATGGAGCCTACTCCTACCCGATGAAACAAAACAAAATCAGTCATGGATCTTTTTAGAAGGCGTGGCTGAGTATTTGGGCATAAAAGCCTTAACCATCATTTGCCATGTCGTTCTCGTCAGCAAACCTAACACATTCCTGAGAAGGCAATTTTTGTTATCAAGGCTCCTCTGCGATAGTGCGTTGCCCCCTTTCTCTGCAAAAAAACGATTTCTCTCTCTTTTGCGTCTTTTGAAGCCGTTGCCTGAGCTGTTTCCTGATACTTTTTTTCGCAGTTCACACCCCCCCTAGTACCGTTTATTTTTTGTCTTTGCTTTTTATGGTCCATCTTGCGAAGTTAGCCTGAGCGGCGAACTATTCATTTTCGACTGACGACGTGCAAAGGATTTTTTCAGAGTTTGTTTTTTCAACACAGATTAGGCGCAAAGGAAAATAAAGAAATTGGTGCAGCCTTACGTTATCATGCTGTAACGTTGGATGAGTGAATGCAGATAGTTTATTATTTGGTATGCTGGAGTTGGCTGTAGGTTTTCTGACACTTACCGTGTTTGTCGAGTGGTGCAGTTTAAAAGAGAAATCTTGTCCTCCTTAAAGGACCCCTCCTACATATTCTGCGTACCACATTGTCATTAGTTCCTCTATGGAATTACAAGCTTCAGAAAATTTGGAGAAGACTTCGTTGGGCAGTGGTTGGGCAACAATTCTATTCTGTGTGTTTGGATGGCTTTCCTTTTTTTGGCCTTACCACTTTTTTAACCACGGCTCGCACAGCTTCAAATTGTTTGCGTCGATCCTCCGCTGGAGAGTGGGAAGTCCGGACCGAAAATTGCAATTTTCACGGGGCGAGTGTTAGTATTTTCGAAAAACGATATTGTTGAATCATTTTATACGAATTCTATCGTGAAAAGATAAGTACTTGTAAAAGTTCTGCTTTAATACTTACTTGGGTTAAGCGAGAGGCGGACTGCTCGATGCTGATATAGAAATGAATATCCGGAATAAGATGGGGTGAGGGGGGGGAGTAGCAAGAACTCGAACGGCACTGCAGTTCATTTTCATTGTTGATTGGTCCCAGTATTCAGCCTATGAAGTGCCGCTTGTGGGCATTGTCAGCCCTTCCATGCACCAGTGAGTCAGAGGGCCGGTTTAAGCACTGCAATGGTAAATGGCCACACTAAATGAAGTAGTGGATTAGCGAGCCCGAATCGCACAGCTGGGCGGACCATCAAGAATGGAATCAACGAAACTTACTTCCCCAGGTTACGTGTAATCTAATAATTACAGCAACGGTAAAGCTTGAGGGGATTGGAGGGAGTGATTAATGCTCTACCTTTGGCGATCGTTTTGTTCGACTCGCCGCTGTAAGCCCGGCTGCGTATAGTAACGATATATATATTCAGCAGACTTTATTGCCTTACAACAAAGATCAATAGATAGATCGGCTTGTGCCCGCGAAAGTCGTAAATTCGGCTTTAACAGCGACCGATAGAAACCCGCAACGAATTTATGTCTCCTTTTGGGGTGATTAGGGTGGATGTGACTAGAATAACAAGCGGGTAATACTGGCAAAATGGAAGAAAAAATCTGTGCCGACTGGTTTGGTGACCAGCCGAAATTTGGATAGCTTTATCTGAGGTGTCGCTATAGTACCCGAGTCTCGGCCGGTCTACGCGATATTCCTTAATGTGTAAAACTGCGCTGGGGATGTTAGCTAAAATAAACACCACTCTCGTGGATAGTAAGTAGGATACTGGCTCTGAGGGTAGGTGTAGCGTAGTATACCATCGGTTTAGGCGACTTTCTGGGGAGAAGTAGCCTTGCCTAAGAATAATCTTGCGTAACTGTCTAGATTCCGCGATCTAGCTAGACTATAGGCTGTGAACGAATGAATGGTCGTGGCGGAAATAAAAAGAACAGTCAACGCCATGAATCTCCTTGTAAAGCCGAAAAAAGACAATCCTTACCCTATAAGAAGCTATCGATGCTCCGTAGCCTGCTTGAGGAACAATCCTCCTCTTAAAGCACAATGGACACTTCTAATGGTTTACTTAAATTAAATGCTTCATAAATAAACATTTCCGACTTCCTTTAGAAGGCGCTACGAACATCAGCCGTTTTCTTGGTATCCCTTGTCTTTACCTCTCTGGCATTTCGGCGATCCAAATCTTAGGAGCTGGGATATCGTGGCAGGAAATTCAAAAACTCCCAGCAATGCTTGATAGAAAAGGATATATTTGAGATGTCACCAAAGTCAAGCCGCAGATGCAGTTTACCTGATTGTTCTAGTGTTCCATCAGAAGTTCCATGGCTTAAACTGCCTGTTAAAAGTCTTTCTTTGTGGAATAGTGTTTTGAAGCTTGATTAGCTTGCTTTGTAAAATGTACCAGAATATGCAATAAGCTTATAAAAAATAATATACCCACAAACATCATTCAAAAACAAATAACCTGTTCAAATCTGAATTATACAAGCTGATTTATGTATAAAATAAAGATCTACTAAGTATTATAAGAAACATCACTTTTATCTTTGTCCAAGCTAGTAAATTGAGCATCTACTGGCCCAAGAAATTACGCTTTGAAATATCGCAGAGAGGAAACTGTTGAAAAAGCTGCTGGTCTAGGGGGAAAGCATAGGGTGCCAATTTAGGATTTGATTAGATGTAGTTCTGAGGATAGATTGCAGGTATCGTGCATGTACAATTGATTCGACGTGTCTCTTCACTTTGCCGGAAATTTCCGGATACGAGATGCTGCTTTTGTAAGTTTCTTGGTTCCCGATTTTCTTCGGTTCATGTTCAAAACGACTAAGCTACCTATACACACAACCCGATAAGCTAGGAATGTGGACGCTAAAATCCACCGTGACCGAACACAAACAAGATGCGTCCAAGTTCTGGAGCGAAGGAGTTAATTCGCATCCGACTTTGAAAACCAGACTGTGCGTGCGCGTACATTAATGCGCGCTACGTATTCTGCTACCACTTTCTTTATTTTGTGCCAGTAGTTGTATGCGAAACCTAGTATTTCATGAGCCTATACTTAAAAGTTATAGCCTTTATAATTATCCTCCGTAATGGAAAATAGGTCATTAGGGGCGAATTGAGAGTTCAAAACACTTTTGTTACACTGACTCACAATCATTTTCGAATCCATTCACCAGTATTTCACAACTACCCACCCCTATAATGCTCTGGCGAAGACTCATCCATCAGTAGACAATAAATGAACTGAACTGTATGGTGCAGAGACTCAATAGCACCCATTGTGAGATCGCCATCGATTGTTAATTCCGAATTTAAGGCTCCCCGTCAAGGGTGCCACCTAGGTGCATATTTTACATATTCATCCACTCCTATTCATTTCCTGGCCTCAAAGGGTTATGCAGAGGGACGAAGCTATTTTCGTGATTGGAATCGGTATAACCAATTTGACCTTTCCAATGGTTGCTTCGACGAGATAACGGAAGCTGCATAAGATGAGTTTGACACTTGAAGTCTTGTTTATGGATGCGGTCCTGTCGAAGCTTCTTGCTTACTTGTCTAATATATTTTGACATTCGACTGCCTCCGCTCGGTTGGGATCTGGAAGTTGATGCAAAATATGCTAATGATCGTGTTTGTTCATCCTTGACTTCGGTATCATTACGCTTCCTCATATCAGAACAGACAGTCGGTTGTAAGATTACAACATACCACGCGGAACAGTGCTGGACCATATCTTAATTTTCTCAGATTATATTCGTGTCTTAGTTCGAGTGAAATTTGGGACTCGTACTAACCCTTTAAAGTCCCATAGGCAATCCAAATTTTTCCTTGTCAAACCAACCAACAGTTTGAATGAAACAATGTTATGACACAAGACTGCACATTAGAAATCGTTAATTTCGTTAAAAAATAATATTAGCTTTAATTTTGAATCTAGAGATTGAGATTCAGGGTAGACAAATCAAACATTAAATATATTAATTTCATTAACACAAATTATTTATTTCAATTTAAATCTGAAAAGAGATCTTTCGAGATCGAACCAGTACATATTTGCATTCGTTGTTGCTAGGCCCCTTGGTGCCCATTTGATAATCCGAAACAGTAGATAGGGATAAGCCACCCAGGAAAACCTGAATGTAGCCATTCAGGTAAACTCTCTTAAGCATGGATAATCTCAGCTGTTTCATAATACTTGATAGCTGGAGCTCCATCTGTCTGGCTATTGTAACGAACACCATCTATAATCTTGAGCAATGGCGATGGTAGCGACAAGTTTAAGTGCGCGAGCAGCATATGATTATTTGTGTATTGTCTGCTTCAAATGTCATCGGATTAGACTAATGTGCTACCATCTACGTCAGTAGTAGAGCTATACACCAGTCAGAGTGTGAGAAGAGGATAACATCATGGTTCAGAACCAGTGTTTCAAGGAATTGTATGCTGAAATCATTTGCAGATGACGTCTTATTTATCTGTTCGTACAAAGTAACCAACATGCTGCAACTCATAATAGTAAAAAAAAAAAAAAAAAAACTTCTAAACTTTTCCCCGACTGCCAAGTGGTGTACAAACAGCCAACTATTTACTTTTCAAATATGTTTACAACAAGAAAGATATTATAGTTTCAACATTTTTAAAATGCGACACGAGGGGGTCTCACAGACCCAGCAGACAACAGTCTGCCGGGTCCCCCCTACTTCATTCCAATCGTCGTCATATCGAACATACTGCTGATTTTCGCCACACGCATCGCAGTTCACGAAAATGTCTACTGCGTAAACTTCATGACAGCAGCGAGGACACCTTCCCTGCCCCAGACGGGGCGTTACGATTGACTTGCACCAGGGGCACCGGGTTCTTCTAGCTTCCATAATGACGACCTAGACAAAAAGGAATATTTTAACACTCAATGGCAGTTAAACGTGTATTTAAGAAAAGAATGACAAAATAGGTTTGAAAACTCATTTTTGCCCTCCTGCAATTTCTACATCCTCCGGCAAGTTTTCAAGCACATGCTTGCAGAAATCCTCCACCGCCTTGATGATTGGATTCGACGGATCAACTGCCAACGTTAGACTTATGTATTGGGTGACACCGATTTTCCCCTTAGCATCGATTCGGATGTCGATTTTCATCCCCCCTTCTCCAAACTTGTAGTCTTTCGCGAACTTGTAGCGTCTCCAGTCACTACTGTTTTCAAGATTCCTGACAAAAACAGAGTTGTAGCAAGACGTGTTTCCACTGCTACCTCCTTTACTGAAAACAGTTTTCAAAAACTCTGCTGATTCGCTCATCTGAAAATAAATACTAATTACGAGAGTTCAGATAAAGACACTGTTTTCAGTTAAACTTTAAATGAAATACATACTGCAACTGGTGTCACAGCTGAGGAGAAAAACATCAAACAAACAATAAAACAGACAATAAAAGAAAGAGGTAAAAGATTAAAAATGTAAGGATAATGCAAGCTGTAAGTAATAAACAGAGACTAGTATAAAACTAAGTACAAAGCTTCTATTCTCTATGGTCTTTAATTCGTTGGAAGCTGTAGGAGGTTTGAAATAAGATATCGTAAATAAGTGGGGTATGGTTAACAAGCATAACATTACTAAAATTCTGGATTGCTTACCTTAAGAGTTTCAAATGTCAATGTAACACTGCTAAAACTTTGATCACTGCTAGTTTTATAGCTACTTAATTCAAGATTCATTAATTGACAACGCCTAAACTTCTCTTTGATAATTCTGCTTTTGTTTTCCACTATGTCCATCACCACTCCACCCTGCGTTCATATACCGTGAATCAATCTTTTGAACGATAGACCTAGTTTTCTTATTGCTACCCTTTTGTTGTCATTGTTTTTATTTCAAGGTTCACTGACTGATAAAGTCTAAACTTTTACTTGGCTAATTTACTTTTTATGGTTTAAGTAACCAGCCCATCACGTGTTCACATACCATGGAGCAATGTCGTAAACGATAGAACAAGCATCCTTATTGTTACCCTTTTGGCTGCTATTGTTCTTATTTCGCGACTCACTGATTGATAAGGCCTAAACTTTTACTTGATTAATTCAGTTTTATTGTTTAAATGACCAGCCCATCACGCGGTCAGATACAATAGAGACAACCTGATATATAAGACGTAGCTACTGTAACGAAAAACAGTGTGCATTCTGGACCAAAGTCTGAACGAAGAAAAGATTTTTTATACAAGTGAAACAAAATGGACTCTCCTCAGGTATTGTAAAAGTTTGTTACTCTCATCTTTTTTTTTTTTTTTGTTTTTTTTTTTTTGTCTTCTTCTTTTTTGGAGGGAGGGTTATTTTACAACTTAATTTCAGGCTAGGACAAGTAGTGAGGCTAATTCCTTAAAGTTCAAGTGAAGCCATAGTTTATCCTTCATAACTTTAGAACATTACATCATTTGAAGTTCAAACTTAACATTCTATAACAAGGGGTGAAACAACTGACAACTAAATCACTGAATTTTAACGATTTGCCATTTCGTTTCAGGACCACTTATTCTGTTATGTTTGTGCCTACGCTGACGTGTGCGAGGTTCACGGCTTCTATGGTCACAAGCTATTGTGTCCTACTCACCTCGTTGATGATACGTGTGCCTTTAAGCAGTTCGGGCTTTTCGTCTCGCAGGAACGACGAGTCAGGAGAGGATGCGCTCTCTGCCACTACAATGGTAATTAACTAACACTCTTACTGCATTAAAACTTGCTTGAAGTGACATATTCGTAACCTAACCTAACCCATATTTAGAATACTAAAGCAGTCAACAATTATGTGAATGTGATTTACTGTTGTCGGAAACTAACATTTTTCTTTTTAATTTCAGGCTTCTGTGGAATCCACCGATTTTCCACACCACTGGCTTACTGCTGGGACCACAGATCGACAGAGTGTTCGAGTGCTGAGGTTGGGACACAACCACCTTGCAGAGCCGCCGTTAGTCCTGAACAGCGTCGGGAAGAGGAGGAGTCGGTCATTGTTCTTCAGCAGGTGCAGCAAGGTGGTGCACCACCACCACCACCTCCCCCAGCAGCTGGAGCAGTCCCGTCAACATCCAAGGTACGGGTGGACAACCGTCCGATAAGGATTAACTTCACCCAGAAAGGAGAAAGAACTGTGCTAAGCGATGGCAAAAAAAGGAAAATCAGCGATGATATTTCTGCCCTTTTTACTAAACCAAAGTTGTAGTGTTGTTGTTTTTTTTTTTCTAGTAAACAATTACTATCGTTTTCCGTTTCGACATGTTTTTTTTTTTTTTTTTTTTTTCTGTTTTATAAAAATGCTACCAGTGCTTTGTTATAAAGCGATTCCAAAAAGGGTTGTCAAACATACTGTCTTTACAGACATCACCTCAACCAAGACAATCGGACATGGCGGATAGTTCCACCACCCGCCCATTCCAACCATATGACACAGACGATGAAGAAGGGGATAGTCGAGTCATATTAGATGACATACCAGTTTCACAGTCCGATAACGAGGAAGTAGCTCAACCTCATGACGGTAATGTATACCAACCATTTGCCACGATGCGAAGACACACTCGTTCCTACAGATTCCAGCCCTCATCCATGGATCTAGAAGACTTACGATTCCGTGAACTGTTAAGTCTGACTCTGTTTAACGCACTAGAACGAATACGATTGCATGCGTCATCAAATTCAGGTGCAAAGCTTCAGTTGTATACAGAAATGTCATACGTTAGTGAGAGAACGGGACAAATAATAAAGTTTAATCCTTCAACAACTATGATTGAAATTAGAATGTTTGATAATTATCAAGAAAAATTAATGTTTCTCGTTCAGAAGATGGAGCAAGAGATAGAAGATTTTGAAAATAATCTGTCCGGTCTTGTATTTATCGCAACAAACTGTATTGATCTTAAATTCACTATCCTTAATGTGCCACATTTAAGAAAGGGTAGAACCTCGACTTCCAAATTGGGAAAGAGGTCAAAGAAAGATGGATAATTTTTTTTTTTTTTCAGAGTACTTAGGCGGTAGTTGGTTGGCGGTGCCTCCATTTTTGACAAAGAAAAGATGTATCTAAATCCTAAACTTTCATATGGAAAAGAAGATTGTTTTCGAATTGCGATAGAGATCGCCTTTATCTGTGAAATAAATGGTGGGGTAAGGAAAGGAAAGCTAAGCTGTAGATATCTACAGCAAGAACTTAAAGCAATAAAAAAAGATTCTGGAAGAGAAATACACTGGAAAAACGACTTTCCCTTTCCAACAACGACGGTGGGTGTGGAGGTGTTTGAGTTCACAAATCCGTTGCTCACTGTTAACGTGTACCGTCCTAACACCGACAAAACAGTAGACTGTGTCAGACGGTCAGCTAAAAGTGGCGGAGACGTCATAATCCTCAATCTACTGTTCATACAAGATCCCCAACAACAAGGAAATGGACATTATGCTGCGATTACAAATTTTGATGGACTTTTTGGTGAAAAGAACTATCACAAGAGAAGCCACTGCAGACATTGTGGACTACCTTTTTCGAAAGAAGAGCAGTGTCAAATACATCAGAAGACATGTTCACCACATGCATCTGCCCCCGTGTACGAGATGCCTACGAGCGAAACCAGTACGCTCCAGTTTCTGAGTTTCAATAAGCTACAAAGACTTCCATTTGTAATTTATTATGATTTTGAAGCTAGCCTTCAACCATCTACACTTAAAGTAGGTGATTGCAGCGAAGTGATCCATCATCACATTCCTAACTCTTGGAGTTTGATATGTATCAAAAACGGAACTTCACTTTATCATAAAGAAACCTATGTTGGTGATGATGCAGGTTTGGAGTTTCTTGTAGCCGCTTTCGCTTTACAAACAAGAATACTCGACGAGATGAAGAAACCAGAAGTACCCCTCAATCTGCATACAGTACCTCTCAATTACGAAGAAATTAATGAGTGCTACATTTGTCAAAAGCCTCTGGAAGGAGATGGAGTTCGAGACCACGATCACTTTACAGGTATGCTAATTTATTATTATTATTATCAAAGTAAAATATTAATAACACTGTCTGAGAAGTACAAATATTAATACAGCTGTTTGAGAACTGTTTGAGAAGAGTAAATATTAATTGATACTCTTTTCAGGAAAGTTTCGAGGAAAGGCGCACTCTAATTGCAATCTGCAGCTGAACTTCAACAAGGGTTTCAGAATACCTACAATTGCCCACAATGCAAAAAATTACGACTTGAGCATTGTCATGTCAAGTTTTGGGCAGCTTATCTCAAAACTTCTAGCATCAGAGACACCACTTTCACAGCTTCCAGGACTGTCTAAGAGCTTTGTAGTTCCTACAACTTTCGAAAAGTATATTGCAGTACAGCTCGATTATTTGTTTTTCATCGACAGTTTCCAGTTTCTATCATCCGGTCTGGATTCACTTGCCAAAGTCTTGCTGAAAGACGAATTAAATAGAAATGCACTTAAAACAATTATCCATGCAGTACGCCCTGAACTTAGTGATGAACTTGTAGATTTAGTGCTAATAAAAGCTCCGTATCCTTACGAGTATGTCACGAGTGCTGAACAGCTTGCTACAATGACAGAATTGCCTCCGAAAGAAGCGTTCTATTCTGAACTGAAAGGCGAGTCAATATCAGACGAAGAATACCAAAGAGCAGTCTACATTTGGGACAAGTTTTCGTTTCGATCTTTCCTCGATTACCACACACTGTATCTTGAGATTGATGTGTCGATTCTAGCTGCAGTCTTTGAGTCATTTAGAAACGTATGTATAAGCAGCTACGGTTTGGATGCAGCTTGGTATTTCAGCAGTCCCCATTATACCTTCGAAGCTGCTTTGAGGTTTACTGGAGCTAAGATACAGCTCATAACGGATGCAGAACAACACAAATTTGTCTCCGACAGCATCAGAGGAGGTAAGATTTTTTTTTTGTTTTTCGAAAACTAAACTAGCCTACGTTTTACATAAGGTTGTTTTGTATGATAGGCTATATATGATATTATTTCAGGTATATGCCAAGCTGTACGACGATATGCCAAGGCGAACAATCCATTACTTAAAGATGAAAAACAGTGGGATGACACTCAGGATACTACCTATATCTCAGTCCTCGACTGTAATAGTCTTTACAGTTTCTGCATGCTAGTAGGTAAGAATACAATATCTACAACAATTGAGATAAGTCGAGTTTAGTATGACTTATCCAGAAAATTCACCAAATCTTTTTGTAGGAAGGTTACCAGTTGGGGATTTTCGCTGGTTAAATCAAGAAGAAATACAGAACCTTGCTTCAACAATTCTATCTATCCCCGATGATTCACCTGATGGATATATACTTGAGGTTTCGCTAGAGTATCCTGCCGAGATCCACGATCTACACAACGATTTTCCGATCCTGCCAGTACTCAGAGCTGTAGAAAAATCTGAAATATCTGATTACTCAGCTGCCCATGGTAAACCATCAAAAACTGAAAAGCTTCTCCTCACTCTTGAGGACAAGAACAACTATCGGATAGACTACAGAAACCTCAAGACAGCCGTTAGACTCGGACTTCGATTGAAGGATATTCATCGTGTCTTAACATTTCGCCAAGAGCCATGGTTAAGTCCCTACGTTGAATATAACATACAGATGAGGCAGAATGCTACATCAGCATTCGAGAAAGACTACTATAAACTCCTAAACAATGCGTGCTTTGGTAAGTTGAGTGTCAGGTTTAATCATTGATTCGCTTTGATTGAGTGATATGATTGCCATCAGTTAAAAATAAATTCTCTTTTAGGTAAAACCATGGAACGGAAGGAAAACCGCCGTGAGGTTAAAATCCTGATTGGAGAGTATAACATTGAACGATACAAAAACAACCCTCGCCTCATTCGTTTTGAAGAAATAGGAAGCAGCGTGGCAGTAGCTCAACTTACACCGAAGAAAGTTGTACTTGACAAGCCGATATCTACGGGCTTTTGTATATTGGAACTGAGCAAGCTAGTTATGATTCAGTTCTGGTATGATTTTTTGAAACCGAAATATGGGCAAGATATTGAACTTCTATTTACGGATACAGACAGCCTTGCATTTTTCGTCAGAACTCCAGATCTGTATGGTGACCTCAAGTCCAGCAGTGAATTTATGGACCTGAGTGACTACCCAACCGATTCTCCTCTCCATACTTTAATGCATGATCCAACCAATCACAAGGTTGCTGGTGTTTTTAAAGACGATATATCGTACCCAGTCCTACGGTGTTATGCATTACGAGCTAAAAATTATCACTTATCTATCGCTGGTGGAAAAAAGAAGCAAACGTTAAAAGGTGTGTCACGTAACTTCGTAAAAAAGAACATCAAAGAATGCAACTTCCACAAAGTGCTCAAAACAGGTATTCCGACAAAAGGTCAAAATGTTACTATTCAATCTAAAAACTTTCAGTTAAGAACTATGAAGGTGAACAAGGTTGCACTTGTTAGCTACGATGACAAACGTTACTTGCTACCAAGTGGGTTGAAATCGTATGCATTTGGTCATTATCGGATTAAAGATCAAGCTTTATGGCAAGATATGGAGGCGGAAATCCTGTCTGACTGCGAAGACTAACTGTCTAGACTTCAGTTTCTATATCCACTTTGATAGCCAGCTGTGAAGAAGGTTAGAATCGGAGCAATCAAGAAGACAAGATGTGAAAGAAAGTTCAAATTACTGTTTTCAAATTTTACTGTTTCAAATAAAATTATATGTTTTATTGTCTTTAGATCTTGAAGCATGTAAACTGTCGACAACGTCCCATACTAGAATTCTAGTACATCTAAACGGAAATACTCCCACAACAAGAGAAAAACTCTAGCATCACATCTACTCAGCTGCCAAACCTAAACTATACTGACAACATTTTGGAACACAAGTTGAGTTTTTTTTACATTTTATTTGAACAAAATATAGTTGAACACTGTAAAACATGAAGACACTCGAGCAAGTATACTTAACACAGTATAAGGAATTCACATTTAAAAATATCAGACGTATCCAACTCGTAAAATATTTTTTTTTTTACGAACCTTTCTTGGGATACATAAAATCTAATTTGTTACAAGTATTGTCACGGCAATCTAACTTCAAAGTCTGAAACTTGATGTTGAAACAGAGTGATAACATATTTTCAATTAAGTAGTCATTTAGCTTTGGATATTCTGAAACCATATTTAAAATTCGTTGATAACTATAACCCCTACACCTTAAAAGTAGGTAAAAAAGGCATTGAAAACCACAAGAAACTGTTTCAAACGACTGAAGTTGTGACCGTTGCTGAACAATTGTCTTGCCTCTATGATCAATAAAGTCTGTAATATAAGGTCTATAATGAGTGTAGCAGCCTCCCAGTGGATCATAGATTTCCGTTGTCTCACTACTGAGGTACAGAGCTATCCAGTGCCCTCCTTCTGTAACGCTAGATGGGGATGTATTTACTATACATATACTTGGAGTTTGTATCTGACGGATGAAATCGGCTGGCAAACAATAGTGTGTTCTGGATCTTGTGAAAGGGTCACTCCTCAGCACTTGCAAGATCTGTAGTGTATTCATTTTATGGAGCAAGATCAATTAACACATTACCACTCTTGTCTATTTCCCAATAGCTCTCATACTGAGCTAGCGCAATAAGAGTAACACTGTATGGTAAAGCTGTTGCGAAAGTTACTTCGAAACGAATACTTCCGGTCTTTATAGGAGTTAGGTCTTGGGTTCCGTTGAGGTCAAACACCAACATTCCAAACCCATTCTTGAACATTTCATAGGAAATACCATTCTCAAACAAAGGGTCGCTGTCAAGGGCAGAATTTGTCAACTGATAAAGCAGCTTATACGACTTGTCTGCTGTCGATAAATTATACAGTGGTGCTCCATTAACCTTAATCGAAACACTTGTCAGGTCGAATAATTTAAAATCATATGGGCTTGCATCCAAATCTCCTAGAATGGAACTGCTTTTGGCAAATGCTAAGCATAGGCGGGATGGTAGTTCTCCATTGATGAAGCTTGAATCGTTGTACGTCAAAGTTCCTTTTGATAAATGACGTTGAGTTGCATTGAGTTTCGGAACAAGTAATTTAATGTTGTTGTCCTGTAGCCGTATTCTCTCGATTGCTAGCCCAACGCTGCTTATCACTTGAATCTTCCGTAAATGCAAAATTGCCTCCTTTATGAGAACTGTACAATTTGGAGAACTTGCATTTGTCCTGCGAAGTAAGAAATTACTCGGTGCTAATGTAAGTCGTATATCTACTTTGGTATTGGGTGGTAACCAATTTGAGATATGAAAAAGCTCGTGATTAAGCCTACCAATAAGATGCAGCTTTTCGGATGCATTAAGGCTGCCAACTGCGTCATGGTTTTCACTATGGAAATATCCCGCAGCAGTTCCTCTACTCTCCTTGTAACATTTAGGAGTCATGGTCATAAACTGGATGTAACTTGCATAGTTCGACAAATTATTACCACTGCTCACTAATGTTCCATTCAAATAAACTTGAATCTGTGAAAACAGATTACAAAGTACGTTGTTCTCATAATAAACTCCTTCCTCATTTTTTAGAGCATTTGTTTTATCACTTGTTTTGAGAACTTCCAGCTTCACCTCAAAAAACGAGTTTGAAAGATCGACGAAGGTATCGTCGTTCGAAAAAATTCGAAATTCGATAGGGGCATTCTCAGTAAGAGATGATATAGGAAAAAATGGTTCGTGATACCCATTTTTTACACTAACATTTATGTGCTCTGGATTAAACAAGTTCAGATTTGAAGGTACACCAGCTCCCACATCTGGATGAGGTAGATATGACATGCTTAGAAGAAATCAGCTTTAACTCTCCGTTGGATAGCAGATCTTTTGACTGGCCTCTTCTTCTTTTTGCTACTTAAGGTTTTCTTGCTTTGTTTGTTCTTTCGTCTTCCTCTCGCTGTATTCTGGCTTCGTTTTGGTACAAGACTGATAATGGTGGGTCTTTGCTTCTTCCTTTTTAACCCCGATCCTTTCTGTTGCATATTTTGACTAAGCTTTGAAGCAGATTTGCGCAGGTTCGTTTTAAAGCTTTCTTTAAAGCTTTGACCGCTTCCAAAATCTCGAAGTGTATCAGCCGCAAAAGAGGTAGCATTAGGCAAAATAAATTTTTTGGCAAGTGGGAGGAGGCTACGAAACATTTGCGAAAAGACAGATCCGAGTCCATACCCCGACTGTACACTTTTACCACGGTAATATTGCATACCTGCTCCATACTGAGGTCGCAGTGTATTATAATAACAATCAACATCGGGGCAAACGAAGGGATGGCGGTGACTACTCATATTTTATGGGGCGAAAGTGACAAGTTATTACCGATATTCCGCGACTAAGAGCCAAAAGTTTCCCTCCCTCTGTTTTCAATGATAACTGACACAGCTCTAGTTCTTTACTATTCACTGGAACGTAAACTCGTTCATATATATCCCAAGAATGAACTTCTTCCTTTGAACTTTTTCGGTTTAAAATCTTCAGAAGTGGAACATTTGAGTTTCCAACCCTTACATTATCTACAAAGGAGCCGTAAATCATTATTGTATTGTAAGAAGCAAAAAAACCTGGCTGCACCTCCCCATGCTTCCCCTGCTGTTTTTCGTACTCATTCGTAATCTTGATAGTGTTATCTTTAAAACCTAATATATCTTTCATGTCATCTGACATCCAAAGTTTCTCGTTTTCTTTCAACCCTTTAATGTTTACTCGTTTGAACTGATTAGAATACTCCATACTAAATCCACGACTTTTTCCATCATGTAAATTCCTTGTGACATCCCTACATAGCTCTTCAAGCGACTCGTACTGATGATATGGTAATGAATAACGAGTTGGTGATGGTAGCCCTTGTGGCCAGTTAAATGGTATTAGCTGAGTTTCATAATGACCATCCTTCCTTATAACATCGTAGCTATTTGTGATAATCACCTGAATAACTGCACATTCATAACCCCCATCCATCTTTACTGGTGGACTAAATTTTGTCCAAAATTCTGTAGATTTGTTCTCATCACTTAAAGGGCTTTCCACGTTAGATACAAAACTAATATAGAAATCAGACATTCTGAATGTCTTTCCCCGAAATCCAAGAATCAAAATCAGATGTGTATCCTAGCCAGCGAACAAGGTACTGCGTACCACCTTTATACTTTCGCATCTTAAGTATTTTCTCAATCTTGTAAATATCAGTACTGTGTACTGTCTGAAGCTCATTCTCATACCACCCGCCGCTTATTTCTTCATCCCTAAAATCGATCAGACTATACGTTGGTGGGTTGGTATCTAAGATTCTACCAATTTTAAACAGTTCAGTACTCCACAAATAATTACCTTTATCAAAATTAGACAAACTACGGGATATTCGCACAGTATCACCGACTTTGAATTTGGGATTTCGTCTTTTCTTCGATACATAATACTTTTTGAAAAGTTCATGCGAATTAACTTCTTTAACATCGATAGGTGCAAGGTTATTTAAAGAGCTATGAGGTTTTTTATTGTAAGTTGATAAAAGTTGTTGAAGGTCTCTAATAAATGTGAACGTGTTGAAAAATGAGCAGTAACGGGAAATTAGAAGTCTAAGAGTACGAATAAACCTTTCAGCTATTGCACACTTTATCTGCGATGAGCTATGGTAGAGTTTTGTGTTATACTTTTGTAAAACCTTATTTACATGAACATTTAAGTACTCTTTACCTTTATCAGTCTGCAAAAGATTAAATCGATTTTCAGCAAATATTGAGTCAAGGGCTAATGCTACTTCCTTTCCTGATTTAGTTTTTAGAGGTCTAGCACGAGCGAACCTTGAATATACACACACAACAATGATTATGTAGCGGTAAGGATAGTTGTGCTTAACATGAATGTTACCTAGTACTAGTATATCAGACTGAGCTAAATCAGTTTTATGGAATGCAACTGTCTTCCGATATGACGATGGTCTCAATCGTCTGTTTCGATGAAGAGTGTGACTTTCTTGTGATTTCAAATAGTTTTGAGCATCTTTTAAGGTTGATCCGCTTTCAAGTGACAGAAGGGTGGGTGCTGATAACGCACCTCGCTGACCAATGTCTGCATACACTTTTTTTATTCTTTGATCCATCCGCTTCGTAGTCTTACTGGACTTGGGCTAGGGCTTCTGTTCAAATACCTTGCTGGTTGAGGTGTTGAAGTAGATATACTGTCATAGCTAGAACTGTCATTACTTTTAACATTTGTGTCTCTTAAGCTTCTCAAGTACTCAAAACTGTTTTGAATTTGCTGACTCACTTTCCCTCTGGGAGAGTATATATTTTTACTAACAGGGGTAGGACTGAGCGAGACAGTATTTTTTTGCAGATGTTTAGCTAAACCACTTGCAAAGTTTTTATTTGATATCAGCGATAATGGAAATTTTGCTTTAGCGAGATGACTATATAGGAAGTCGTTGCCAGCAACGATTTTCTTTTTATACCCAACAATGTCATTGAGAAGATCGATCAGGTTATAATCTACCCCCTCAATATTTATAACAGTCGACCCATTGGAGTAAAAACTGCCTTCTAGAGCTGTCAAAACATCTAGAACTCGCTTTGCTCGACTTTTGTAAGAAGGTTGTAGACTATTTAAAATTGTAACGTTTTCAATCTCCTTCACCTCTTCTATTGTACTCGCTAATAACGGTAAGCTTTGAACGGTCATGTTGGAGTCACTGGTTGGATTAGTTCTTCTATTTTTGTCTAGTCTTTGCAAAGCACTTCGAAGCAAACTAAGTTTCACGTCATCAGCAACGGATTGATTGCTCAGGAACCCTTGAATATCATCTTCTATCCTTTTTTCTGGAGCAAGAGCTATGTCGTAAGGGATTAGCTTATACGATTTGGCCATTTTGTTTTGATTTTCCGCTGATAAACGATGCTATCAAACTTGTCACTATTGGTAAAAGAATGCTAAATATGCCTCCACCCTTTTGCTTAAACCACTTTCTTTTCTCGCGAACCTTCTTACAGCTACAGACAGATTTAACAACTTTTCGATGCTTCCTTAGCTGCTTTTGAAGACCCTCTGGCATACTTATATTATTTTTTGTGATATTTAAGCAAAGTTCGGACATCAAATGTATGAAGTTGCTGTCAACATTTTGCAGAATAGCTCTTCTGAGTTTTGGTGAAGAATTTGCTAAGACAAAAAGCAGTGGATGACCTTTTTCCAAATTATCAACAGTCATTTTTTTGTTTTCTTAGGATTTTCAGGTAAAAAAACTGTAACCGTGCTGTCAAAAATATCGGTCAAAACACGTAGTTCATCTGGGGTGTTTGTGTTTAGATCAACCAATATATAGCCATAAGGTTTTGAGGTTGCTAACTGATAGCTAGACAGAAGGTAACCTTTCTGATATGGAAATATCTGTCTGTTTAATATAATAAGGCTCGAAGAGTCTCTGGGTATCTTCCATATCACAATGTAATTGCAGTTCAGCTGTAATAACCTCATAGTCTTTGATTGGCTAAAAATTGAATGCGTTATTAGAATAACGTTAATATTTGAGTGATGGGATTTAACTGTGAAAAGCTCGATGAACTCTTTCGAATGAGTGTCGATCATTTCTGCTACGTCATCAAGAATCAGTAAAGAATCTTCCTGTAGAGTTTCGAAAAGTGTTGCTAGATCATTTACGAAACGGGTATTAGGAAGTTCTTTCTTAATTACTTCATATGCAGGTTGCCAAGCATTGTAAACATAAACAATATTTTTTTCGTTTACTGGAGGACTAATCAACTTGTCCCTTTGACTGAGAAGTGATCGGACGAATGTAGTTTTCCCACATCCACTACCACCATTGAGAATAAGTCGAAACGGAGAATGGAAGTGGAACCTGCCTTCTGAACTCATTCTATCGAACTAAAGGAGATGTTGAAGAGCAACGTAATTTATTTAACATCAGGTTATACGTAGAAGACATTTCATGTACACTTTTTATCAACCACATCAACACCTGCATTACAAACATCATAAGAATGGCAAAACAAACAAATTGTATTAGATGGAGTGTGAAAAGGGCACTTAGACAAAACACAACTGCGACATTGACTGTTAAACATTTCGTGATCAGCACAGCTCGCAATCATGCAAGACTCACATAAGGGATCTTGTCGAATTGGGTTACAAATGTCACATTCGTGAGTAGTCACAGTGCGAAAACAGTATCCACACGTAAACATTGCAATCGTATTCACTCCTCTACCACAGTTATGGTACTAACTGAAGCCACTGCAAAACTCTTGTTATAACCTCTCAGTTCGAACTTGAATATCTATTTATCTTTCTCGTGAAAGTGGATAATTCTTCTATCTTGATCGTTTCGATACGACTCAAAATAACTACCAATCATAGCCTCTAGGGTTTTGTCTTCATTCTCGTAAAATCTTTGTGGTAAATACAACTTAAACACATCACCATCCTCGGCAATCAAGGTTAACAGAACCGTTTTTCCAATTTTATTCTCCTCACGATTGTAACACAAGACTTTATAATATTGTCCTTGCTCAAATGAAGTAATCGAGCGAAACTTCACACTTCCCTGACTGTTTAAAATATCCAAACACTGTTTTTTCGTACTCTCCTTTTTTCCACTTGTTTTCTTTCTCGACTGCACCTTTTGCAAATCAGGAAGATCCGTTACCGCTTCAGAAACCGTTGCAAGCGAAAGCTCTTGACTTTGTGGATATAAATCACTATAAAAATTCATTGTTGACTCGGACTGACAATCTTACAAACAGGTGGAAAGTATCATCAAATTCTAGGTTTTATAACGTTCAAATGTGTGACGTCACAATGCTCCTCTTTTAGAGAACAACATTTTCTTATAACGCAGAAATTCGGTCAATTTAAGTTGGCGATGCGGAAAACTACATGAACTACTATCGACATTGTTCAATATGATAGATGGCGCTCGTCACACTAACCATACAGATGAGGGTCGAGGTAGCCAGTCTCACCAAACAATTCATATTCAGCACGCTTGAGAGACTTTAAAGGAACGGCCAGCACGCTTCAGAGACTTTATCTGAATGGCTACATTCACCTTTTCCTGGGTGGCTTATCCCTATCTACTCGAAACCAAGCCATATCCAGGGGGGGGGGGGGGGCTAGGTGGTTCGACCCCCCCCCGAAACCCACAAAATTAATCGTTATTTGTAGGCTTTAAAATATGATATATGTCTTTTTTAATTTTTGGTCCGACCCTCGGGCACCCCCCCCCCCCCCCAAAATAAATTCCTGGATACGGGCCTGTCCGGAAACCGGAAATGACTAGCGCTTCAGAAGCATTCTATGAGATGAAAGAACCCTTTTTTGTTTGTCCATTGCGCAATCCTGTTGGGTTTAGTAGGCTACATGTGAGGTTGCGTAAGCTGCAGTCATTCGTCTTCCGAGGACCAAATTTTCTGCCTGATGCATGTTTAGCTATTAGTTAAAGAACACCTCGCACTACATCGTGATACTTCTCAGTTGTTCTGAACATGGCAAAAGAACTCGAGAGAGTATTGCGCGAACTTTGAAAAAGTGAGACACAGTCAAATCGCAGCAACACTAGCTCCACTAGCGGATTCGAACATTCCTACCGAAACTCAACCAATCGCAGAGCAGAATTATTTTGCTCTGACCAATCGTTAACGAGCGCTGGCTAGAATCTACGCCCGCCACTGCATGCGAACAAAGCGACGGAGGCCCATTTTCGATGCATGGGAAGGATAGGTCTTCGCGGTACTCTCTAGAGTTATTTTGCTCTGGTTCTGAAATACTTGACCACTTCACAACTAAGCTACAGTTTCAGAAAATGACACATGTAATGTAATGTTTATTTCTCACCCATCGTATAGGAAAGGAGGGAGTATAAATAAAGAAAGTAGAAAAAAACAGAAAAAAGATCACACGACAAAGAAAAACAAGGGCAAATCACAGAGGGAAAAATCACACTTACAATTCAGTAAATGTCAAAGAACAATCCCTTGCCATTCATGGCCGCTCTTACCGCATTTTACTCGTTGACATAGCTCATCGAGCTTTCGAATCGAGTCAACGATACCGTATTTCTTAGTCATATAGGTATTGCGCGTCCAAGGAGGAAGAAGGAAGTATTTTGCGAATTTAAAGTAAATCTGTTTAAATTTTAGTCGGTACGTGTCATGACTTCGGCTGTTTTTTAGCCTCTTTCCATGTCCGTTGAATTGGATGTCAAACGTGGCAAAATTTGCTTAACCGGTCTCCGGACCGATAAGCTTCTCCGAAACAGTAGTCGGGAGCCCGATATGTCGCTTAAAGACAACAGACATGGCAAGCATGATAATCAGTGTATGCTAATAGAGGAGGTAGGATAAACTTATGGGGTACAATGTCGGGAACGAGAATAGATGGAAATACTACTGAAGTAAAGTGAATTACTATCATAAGTACGACATGCCCTAACTGAATAAAAATCACCTGTGAGAAAGATGTCTGATTTGGAGAGATGTTGATTTTGTGGAGATATGTTTGAGGGAAGACAAATTGAGTTGAAGAGGGTTGGAGCACTGAATATTGATTATTCACTATGTTGTCTATTAATATCTTTTCACATCTTGCGCAGGTGACATTTTGTTGCTTTCTATGGCACTTGCCCTTCGGCCAAGTGCCATATAGCGATTGTAATTTCTGTCCGTCAGTCGGTCCCGGTTTTGCTAGTTCGGGCACTTCCAGATAAACTAGGACGATGAAACTTGGCAGGCGTATCAGGGACCATACCAGATTAAATTAGAAATAGTCGTTTCCCCGATCCGACCATCTGGAGGGAAGTAGAGGGAGGGGGAATCCGGAAAAAATAGGAAAAATGAGGTATTTTTAGCTTACGAACGGGTGATCGGATCTTAATGAAACTTGATATATGGAAGGAAATTCAGACCGGATCCGGTGACACTGGTGGGAGTTGGAGGCGAAAACCGGAAATCTTGAGAAACGCTTAGAGTGGAGGGATCGGGATTAAACTTGGTGGGAAGAACAAGCACAAGTCCTAGATACGTCATTGACATAACCGGAACGGATCTGGGCACTGTGGGGGAGTTGGGGGGGGGGGCAGAATTCTAGCGATCCCACGAGTTCTGCATACTTCCTGATGTGCTTGGACGATGGGGAGTCCCTAATCTAGTGGCATGCTTAACTTTTGAATGGGTGATCAGATTTGAATGAAACTTGTCAGGCGGAAAGAGCCTGAGAAGTTGAGAAGCGGAAAGTCCGGGTCGGGTCCGATACATGGGGGGGGGGGAACTCACCAAACGCTTAAAGCACAGGGATTGCAGACCATCCGGAACTGCTAAGAATTGAGTGAAACTAAATATCCTATTTCTCTTTCCGAACCGCATTTTTGGATGACGGGTGTATTTTCTGACGTTCTCATCTACTTTCTTGTACCGCCTACTCGTAACAAAGTGCCATATGAGCTCGTAGCTTTTGTTAAGGCTTATATTTTGACAGTTGGTCTAGTCTACGAATAAGTGATTTTTTTTTTATTACCGTTGAATGAGAATAAATATTCTTCAGCAAAACTTGTAATTGGGTTTCTTCCGATCTCTTTCCACACGTGTTTTCTTCCATTCCAGTTTCATTGAAATTGAAATCCGTATTGACATCATTTTCATTAGACTTATTTTATTACTTGAGTTCCAGGTTCAGTCGTCTTTCCCTGTAATTATTTTCTTCACTTGATTTGGAAATGAAGAACTTCAGGTTTGCTTAATGAGAAATTTCCATCGGGACTTCTGGTCCTTCAGTTGGTAATTTTTGCTGAGCCTGTACTAGTTAGAAAATCCTAACAGATCCGAAATTTGGGATACAAGGTATAATACCTGCGTACGGCTGGTACGGCTTTCAAAATCGGGAATTTTAAAACAAAAATTGGTGTGCTCGGGAAGAACCGTGTGCTCGGGACTATTCAGCAACCGTGTGCTGAATAGATGCTCTCGCTTTTGACCTGTTCATGTTTTAATGAGAAGACGGCTAGAGAAGCTGCAACTGCATAGGCTACTTATAATGCCTATTGCTTTTAAAATTCAGAGAAAACCAATTGTGCAAGTAAGAACCAGGGGCCGTGTACCGAGTCGATGCTTAGCCTACCTTTTGGTCACATTGCAGCAGGAAAAAGTCAGCTTGACAAATTACACCAAAACCATAGGCAACCTGAACAGCCTACTCTTAGTTTGATCTTTTATCTGCGAAGTACGGTGGGACTGGAACAGCTTTCGGGTTAAACCAGATGCATAGGGCTTTCGGCCCTAAAATAATAAATATCTTCAACATTGTGTCTGAGTCTCCTCTCACATCACCGCCTCTGTCACTTTTAATCACCTTTACTGCTTGTTGGATATTTTATTCCAGTTTTATTTTGTGCTCCTGTGTCCTATCCTTCTAATAGTTCCTGTTAGCATTCAGAATCATGCCGAAAGTTGTCCGGCATCATACACCAATATTTTTTTGAAGAGGCTGCTAAGCTGTCGTTTTCCGAGCTTTTTGAACTGTTTCCTTTTATTTGATTGTCTGTCCTCAGGGTTTGTTTTAAGGCAATGGTAAAATCATTCGTCAGGAAAAAGCATGTTGCGTGGAAATTACAGCAATTTTCAAGGAGTCGGAATTAAGTTTCCTGGATTCAATTAAATATAATCTTGTCAGGGACAATAGAATCCTAAAGTTTGACAACAATAGGGCAGGAAATCCATTGGCTCGCTCATTTTTTTTCGTTTGTTTCGTCACGCATGAGACACATGATTATCCTACGACTGGCTGGGGGCTTACCCGTCTGATGGGTGTATCATTTCCCTGCGCAGAACAAGTGACTATGTTATCCTAAGTCGGGTCTCTTCTGTACAGTTCGTGAAGTTCGGCTGATTCCTTTTTCCCGGAAGATCTTCCAGCTGGATGTTATTTAGCTTTAGAGTAGACCTTACCGTCCGAATTCGTAAAGGAGGAAAGAGTAATATCCTTCCAAACAAGGTGACCCTTAGCTGGTTGAAAAACTTTGAATCAGCCCAAGTTTCCTTACAAGAAAGTTTTAAAAGTTACGTCTAACAGAACAAAAAACCAACGCTATTTTTGAGTCTTAGTAAGGTTTTGTGTAGAAATGTTTAGTAGCCCTCACCAAAACCTGCTACTCAAGTAAGCCTAGTGTAAGTTCAACAGAAAATAAGATTAATCATAAGCCGTACCTGATAGTCCAATAAGGCTTTGTAGAATTTGGCTAGAACTAGGGTGAGTTAGGGCTGGCCTTTGTGACGAAGGAGTTTGAAAAAAGCGAGGTTTTGCCACCATCCATATTGAGTCAGAACCGAGGGGTTACTCTCTTGCTGATCACCATTGTACAAGCCTTCATGGCCACTTTCTGTACATCCATTTTGGCAGTGAGCAACCCCTCGGTCAGAACCTCTTCCAGCACAGGGTAAGGAATCTACCAAGCCCAGGTGTTTTGTTAATCATTTAAAGAAATTAATACGAACAATTCTCGGCTGTAATTAGCAATTAGTTTCTCAGTGACAACCGTGAAGGTTATAGCGCTAAATATTGTGTGTCGTATTTCACCTATGAAAAGAATGACTGTCGGGGACCAACCCACCCCTGCCAGATGGCGCTCTATTCATCTCGCACGACTCAATCTTATTACCTCCCACGGCTAGCATGTCGGTGAAAGGAGCAAATGGTAATAGTGCGTTATGTGGGGACTGATATAAATTTGATCAGAAAATTCGGGCTGTCTCGGAAGGCTTTGCCGACTGGCGGAACAGGTCCGAGGGGTTCCTCAGTCTCCGGTCTCCCTGGCATGGGGAGACGTTCTATCAGGATCATGAGAATGGTTTGAATAGTCGGCTAGGCAGCTGGGGAATGAACTCCAAGTAATTTCTGGCCCAAATAAATCTTTAAGATCAGGGGCTGTAATCTTTAGCCTACTAAAAAAAAATGTTTTGGGTGTCTGGTAAAACGAAAGGTTCATTTTGATTTTTGGGGCCCCTCATGGCTAGATTATGGGCTTGTTGCCTGTACTGCTGTCTGCTCTGAGCCAGTCTAAGAAGTATAGGATCCTACGTTTTTGGGCACATTTCTTCAACGTTAGATCATGACAACGTTAGTGCCTGCAAGGGCGTAGTACCACCAAACAGATCTGTTTGAAAAACATAAATTGTCATTTCAGATTTTCAGTTCAACCCATACCATGGGTTACTGGTCCCTTGCCCTAGGTCCTAGGACACACACTAAAGTTGGAGCACGCTTCCCCAAAATTGAGGATTTGTATATGACCTCGAAAAGTTGTCTTTCCAACATTTAGCAGGGCGACCACGTAGGCTTAAACTGTTTATACTCCCCCCCCCCCACAAAAAAGTCACTGTTGGTCGTTTGCGACGTATGCGCTTCCGGGAACTTATCTTATTGTCACATACAGTTATTTTTGGGGTGAGGAGCGCCTCAGTTGAAGCGAAGAGTTCGAGTGGTCGCTGCGGCTCATCAGACCATGAAATGCTCCTTTAACCCGGGCTGCCGCTCTCAGACGCCTGTTTTGTGTAATCTTATCGTTCCATGATCATAATCGAGCCAGCATCATGTAATCGTCGACGAAACTTGCCAGAGAACGTGTTGGCAGTTGTGAAAATTATAGGAGTGAAAGCACATTACCAGCAACCCTACATTTTGGGTTTTTGCACGGAATAAACGTGATTCCATACCCGCCGCTTAGTTACTGACCGCATTAGTCTGATCTGTGCCAGCTTAGAAAACAAGGGCAGAGCCTGATTGAGAATGTTAGACCACCTATTGATAAAATTGCCGCAAAACTATCTAAAGATGAAATCGAAGAAATGCCGTAGGCTAGGCAATGTCTCTGCCTGTAACCCATCTCTATGGTCAATACTCCTTCAGCCCAAACTGACTGGGAATCATATATAACAAGACAAAAGGTTTTGATGGGTCCCACAAATCCAATATTTGATCCAGACGATTGCGTCTGTAGGTATCCAGTCTTGGCCAGACTTCTTGAAGATTTTACTATTAAAAATTAGAAACAGATTAATGCCAATGGCTAGCTGAGAAAACCAAGTTCAGGTATGGATTCAGCATATGTGTTTACCCCTATACGTCCTATCTTCTCAGCCGGATTTCGGATGAACTACTTGTCCGGCAAGAAACGAAAGGTCCAAATGTCAGCATATCTCTCTACCCCCATATCGAACCTTTAATCAACTTAAGGGGAGTGTCTTGCTTCTTCGGGATATCCTGAATAGCACTTCGGGAAAGGCTATAGCAAAGGTGTGCGAATTTATTGACGGAGCGCTGAAGCTAAGAGCGACCAAGCTTAGTAGTGAGGCATCATAGCCTTAGAAAAATATTGCTGTTGTTTTCTCTTGTAATGTATATTATTTTTGTGTTATGTATATGGCCCCTGGGCTTTTAAATACACTTATTATTATAAACTTTAACTGTAAAAAAAAATCCGGTTTCAGCCGAATTCCGGGCGAAATAGATGTCCGGGTAGAAAATGGTTGTCATTTATGGACTCAGCATGTCGTCTTACCTCTGAATTAAACATCCAATCAACTGCAAATAAAACTTTTACTTTTAACAAATTCTCCGGTTTAGGCCAGATTCCGGACTAACTAATTGTGCGTCGAGAAAATAAGTTTCAGATATGGTTTCAAAAGTCTCCTTACCCTTAAATCGACATTGGCTTTTTAAATATTTTTGTTTGTCCCTTAATTTGGAACCCTTCCCCACCCCTAAATCTGGGGCTACAGGGCTCATCCACGAACTTGAGCTGTACTTTGACCCAATGGATCCTCATACAAAGTTTGAAGAAAATATATCTACCACTTCGTGCCAACAGACGGACAACTATTACGAAGTCATAGGTATCCATCCCTCCATTTACATTTTGGGATCCCAAAAATGAAAGATATTCTACAGCGATATTCTTGCCCGTCTTGGCAAAGGTCCTCTGAGGCTGTAGGCTAGAGCAGTGGTTCCCAACCGAGGGTACGCGTACCCAAAGGGTTACGCGAGACCCTCGTAAGGGGTACGCGAAGGTCCCAAATCCCTGAATTCGAAAAAGTCTGCTTTCGTCAAAAAGTTAAGAGTTTTGGCTTTGCCTTTCTGATGCTTGACTAGTTTACGGATGATAATGAAATTGACAACCTTGCAGCCTCCAGTATCCTATTTATTTGTATTTACACATTAATCCCTTACCATTTATGACAATAAATGACGTCTTTTTGGCGTTCTATCTTGACAGATCCTGGTAGAATAGTAGAACAATAATTCTTCAAAAAGGGGTACGCAACCTTTTTGAACCTTAATTAGGGGTAGGCGATACGGAAAAGGTTGGGAACCACTGGGCTAGAGGACTCTTTCCAAAAAGGGGCCGAAATTCCAGCTTTAACTGAAAAAAAAAACAACAACGAACCTGCAATCTAGGGTGCACTCCAACCTCCTAGTGCCTAGTTACTGAAAGATAAACACTGTCGTTTCAGTCTGTATTATCCCATCAAACACGTTGGAACGACGGTGGTCGCTTTTTGGAGTACACCCCTGACTGTTATTTTTATTACCTTCCAGATGGCTTCAGAATAAGCTGTTACTGCTTGACAAAGAATCGCTCCCTATTCCGTGACAAGTCCAAGCTTTTTTAATGGCCAAAATGTCGTATAGAATAACACAACAGGACTAGCATTAATTTCCTGCCGGATGCTAATTGCAGAGCCTCTGACCCCTTTGCTGTCACCCAATTCAGCTAATGATTCCACAATGGAGAATTAACAATATTCGTGAGTTCTAGATACATTGTAAACACATGTCTTTCTTATTATCTTTCTTGCCTGAAGCTAGATGTTATTTAGATGCTGTGTTGCGTGCCTGCAGTCTTGATCATGGACTACAACAGAGGGTGGGTTTATATGTAGCAAACGATGAAGGTTTGATTAGGATTAAGAAGCCCAGAGTTGCACACGGACTTTAAATTGCACTTGCAAGTAATAAGGATGATCATCACCTGATGATTTGCAGTTGATGAAGGGGTCACAGCTCCACTGCTATATGTAGGCTGCGGTTGCGCGCCTATCCCAGACGCGATGGAGGCTAGCAGTCTGCAGGCAGCGGAGTTATTGTTAAGATGTTTATTTAACACAGAACAAACCCTTTTATTGTTAGATGTGTCTTTTTTATTTAATGTCTATACCAACTCTTTAATAAACAACGTAGCCTACTTTGTCCTATTTTACTAAATAAACCACAATTACTTGTGTCGCTGGCCATAATGAAGAGGCCGAAAATGGCTGGCTTGTATGGCACCAAAATACCAAATCTAACAAAAGAAGTTAAATTCTAACAAAGAACTACAAAAAACACACACACATAACAGAGCCAGCAAGTAGCAGGACATATTTTGATTAGGAGATGAAAATCTAAACCCAGTCTTCGTTCACATAACCATTCAGTGTTTCACCGGTCTGGCCGGAGGCCCGGCTAGCCTACCTGGTACATCAACAGGTGCCAATGAGCATCCCCTCGTTCTGTAGCGTTCAACCGGAAGTTCTCTGAGAGTCGTTAGTTCGCCTTTTAGTCCCTCATCGACTTTTCTGTTCGTACCTATGTCGACATCAAGGCTACACGGTAGACCTTTAGTGCTCGCCCTTGTTTTCCTTCCACGGGAAATTGACGCTAAAGGGAGCTTGAGTAAGCCTACTGCAGATCATCATATCGAGTATAGGAGGCAAATAATAGAACAGCACCCGTGATTTGTCATAAATGGGGATTATCGCTCACGCTGCTCCATCTATTTGTTCAGGCTTTGGGCGTACGGGTTTGGGATCCCTTTCTAAACATATCGACCGGATTTGAGCGCTGTGGTTCGGTGTTTGTTTTGCTTCTAAATTGGTGCTAATACTGATAGAGTGCTATCTTAAATACATAACGTCGTAGAAGAATTCTCCCTGGGAGGAGTTTGATTTGTTTGTCTTTGTTTATGAAATCATGGCTGGCACCAGGACATGTTTGACACAGCGGTACTGGCCTGGGAGCAGTTGGATTGTCATCAAATATTTGCATAGGAACTTGTTGGGCATCTTTAGTCGAGTCAGCTGGTTATTACTGGGTACTCGAGGGTTCGCTGAACGGCAATCCTCTTAATTAACCTACCATGTAAGAAAACTGTCTGATGTTCGCGAGGTCTACATGTCTTAAAGTTCAATGGGCACATCAAACTACCCCAATCCCACTCTGTAACAACCTAGGAACGATGCTTACCCCCTAGATCAGCAGCTTTTTCAACAGTTTCCTCTCTGTGATATTTCAAAGCGTAATTTTTTGGGCCAGTAGATGCTCAGTTTACTAGCTTGGACAAAGATAAAAGTGGTGTTTCTTGTATTACTTAGTAGATCTTTATTTTATGTATAAATCAGCTTGTATAATTCAGATTTGAATAGGTTATTTGTTTTTGAAAGATTTTTGTAGCTATGTTATTTTTTATAAGCTTGTTGCATATTCTGGTACATTTTATAAAGCAAGCTAATCAAGCTTCACAACACTATTCCACAAAGAACAACTTTTAATAGGCACTTTAAGCCATGCATCTACGGCTTGAATTTCGCGACATCTCAAATATATTCTATCAAGCGTTGCTGGGAGTTTCTGAATTTCCTGCCACAATATCCCAGATCCTAAGATTTGGATCGCCGAAATGCCAGAAAGGTAAAGACAAGGGATAACAAGACAGCGGCCGATTTTCGTAGCGCCTTCTAAAGGAATTCGGTAATGTTCATTTGTGAAGCATTTAATACAAAGTAAAGCATTAGAAGTGTCCATTGTGCTTTAATGACGTGACACGTGTCGTGTGGTGCTGCAAAACGTCTTGACCACTCTACGGACTGACTCTTGGTTAGAGCAAAATGTTTAAAGGAGCCATGACAGTACTCATGCCTATTCATTATTTTTGTCAGTTCCTGTTATGTCTTTTTCAGCCACTAAAGTCTAATTTTCACATAATTAGTCTACTACCCGGAATCGCATCAGTTTTTCCTATTACCGTGCTCACTTTTTAGCAAAACATTTTGGCCTAATCAGGAATTTAACCCTCAAGATCGTAGAAGTTGAACTCGGAAGTTGAAGCTAAGGACATAAGCAGACCCAGAGTGTTCTTCTGAAAGCCGTCTTGAGAATATTGCCAATTTAATTTTATGAGGTTTTGAACATTGAAAACGAAAAACCAACAGGCAAGGTTGTATCCAGGGGGGGGGGGGGGTTAGGGGGTTGACCCCCCCCCCCTGAAACCTACAAAAATAACCATTTTTATAGGCTTTTCCCTCTGATCTGTGTGTTTTTTGTCCGCCCCGCAGGCGAACCCCCCACCCCCGAAATAAATTCCTGGATATGGGCCTGCCAACAGGTGTCGGTTAGGTGTGCGCACTTCCTTGTTTTGCTGATCTGTCCCGTGGTCTAGGACCCCAGTATGTTGTGTGAGCTTTTTTTAAACATTTTCTTCTTAGAACATAATAGCCACTGCTTTAACTGCACATCTTGAATATCAAATGGAGTTAACTTGCAGCGCAATTCGATATTTTCCCATGGCAGAAGTACGAACCGAATCCAGCTGAAAGTAGGCTAAAATTGATTATTTTTACCTCCGATTCGTGACTGACGAATTTATTGCAGTTGACTCCTTTTTTTTGACTTGTAATTTTGAAGTTTGGGTGTTCCCTGTTCTCAAGGCAGCATTGTCGATTATTACCCAGAGTATATGTACACCCTAGCATATAATTCTCAGTCCCTTGGAATAGCCTACTCCTTTACGCATTCTGACGCACAGGAATTTTTCTTAGTGGCTCTTCGTTCTGCGTTGTCTTTCAACATATCACAGTGCACCAGTTTCCAAATAAATGGTTTTTCAAATGTCAAAGAATGCGTAACTCTATCCGTTTGTGAAAGAGAATGCGGCGCCAGCTGCTGCCACTGTTTAGACTAGAGGACTCGAGGATTTACGACCTGTATTGTAAACTCGATCGATGTTTAATGTCTTTCTGCAAATCATGCGATTGTAAAGCGTATGTAAACAAGGGAAACGACACCCCACGTTCGGGTTTTGTTTGTTGATTTTCGTTTTTTGTCGTCCAGGTTCTGTTAGTTGGTTGTCGTTTTTCCTTTTCGCTTTATTTTTGTGTAAAGTTCCACTCAGCTGATAGTGTATTTTAGAAATCCCGTTAAATCTTTTATTTATTTTCTTATGTTACGAGAAAAGAAAGGAATAGGTTTTTAGCGTTGGTTGGTTTCCATAATATTTTTTCAGATTCGGCATTTTTCGTTATACTTCTACCCAGGCCCGTATCCAGGAATTTATTTCGGGTGGGGGGGGGGGGGGTTGCCTTTGGGGGGGGTCGCCTGCGGGTCGGACAAAAAAGTACAAACAAGACGCAGATCAGAGGGAAAAGCCTATATAAATGATTATTTTTGTATGTTTCGGGGGGGGGGGGGGGGGGCGGTCAACCCCCCCCCCCCCCTTGGATACGGTCTTGCTTCCACCACCGCTCATTTTGTCCTCCCCGCTCATTTTTTAGGACGCTTAATGGATTTAGGAATAGCAGGATAAGCATTTCAGACGAACTTTAAGGCTGACACAAATGTTTTAATGACCGATAATACTTCTGTCCATAATTCTTCCCTTCTGTCTTGATACAAATCGCTTACACTGGCCTCAATTTGTCTTCGGACATTCCTGCTCTAGGGTCTGTGTTTAGTATTCCGGAGGTGATTGACAAAGGTATCCCGCTAGGGAGGGGTGTTAATCTAGTCGCCAGCTAGTCCAAGAAACCAGGACTCCCCAAACACCAGGCCTATCAATAATCTAAATGAAATGTATAATAGTTTGATTTGAATGCAACCCCATAAGTTACCAGCAACACCCTAGCTGTCCGATCAATTATATTCACTGTCCAACTGAACATCCCGAATGCTTTTCGTTTTATCTTTTGAAGGATCTAAAGAGGTTTCAGATAATCTAGCGGGATGGTGATGAGGATTGGCAAATTAAAGTTTGGTCGAAACACGAAAATGAATCTGAGAGTCAAATAAGCCAGTGTTTATCATTCGATCTGCTTTTCCATATGCAAATAGAAAGGAGTTAATTTAAGCCAGCTCTAGGAACCAAAATGCCAAATTAGCCCCGTCTTATTCTAGTCTCTCGTCTCGTGTACCTTTACCCAGTACCTTTTATTAGAGAAAGATCTGCGCTTCTTTTCAATCCTGAAATATTAAGTAGTCTACAAAAGAGATAATTAGCTTCTTTTCTTGACAAAGCTATTACCTGCTCTAGCAAGTGGCCTATTGAGTCGATTTTGAAGAAGAAGTGACTTTAGTTGTTGGCCTGTTTCGAAATGATATTGATTCCTGGCCAGTAGGCTTACTCATATTCTTTGCATCCTTAGAGTACGCCGTACTCGCGAACGGACCCTACAAATCGCATTTCTGTTAAAAACTTGGATCGAAATTATATTGAGAGCCTTCACTCATGCCTATATGTCAAATTTATAAGCTACTTTATTACAAAAATAAAATCGACCGTAGGCTGCATCAGCATCATATGTGCTCCCATCGTTCAACTCTTAAGTGCAAAGTACAATTCATTTTTTTTTTCTGCGCGTAAAGCATGCTATCCAATGTTACGGATCTTTCTTTGTTTGTTGAATTTATATCAGGGGAGGAACAGCACCAATCTCCCCCCCCCCCCCCCACAAGCTGTCGACTCTCTCATCAGGCTCTGCTTGCGGTTGTTTTGTCCTCAGAACAGAAAAGTCCGGTGACGTTATAACCCGGGTTTTCTTCTGCGCGAACAAATCCATTGCTGCCTGGTGAACATTGGGGAACATTCAATTGTCCGTTTCGCGATGTTGTTGTCTCCTTCGCCAAGAGATTAACTTTCGTGTTGTAACCAGATCGAGTTGTGCCCTTTCTTTAGGGCAAGCTATCCTTAGCTTAGACCTAAGGTCATCCTGATCCATCAATGGCGCTCAGTCAGGGTTGCCACATGTCGCACGATAGTGTGAATTATCACTCTGTTTTGTTTTTGTCACTCATGTCCTACGTAGGACATATAAATCACTCTATTTCAGAAAATGACCAAATGTTTCATTTTTGCAGCAGGGATTCCGACCAGAAGTGACTATTTCAAGTTTTTTTCATGAAAGTAAATTTTTATTTTAAATTATAATTTTAAATTATTTTTACAGAGGCGATTCCGACCAAAAGTGAGCATTTCATGAAAATAAATTTCACTCCCAATTCACTCTCTGTTTTGGGCCAAAAGTCGCTCTCTTAATATATTTGATGTGGTAACCCTGCGGTCAGTGCCTCGACGAAGCCTCTCCATTCATCACGAAGCTGTGTGGTAGCAAGAACAAATAACGAGTAAGAACAATGGTCTCTCGTCCGTCCATCGACTAAAAATGTTCCGACAACAATGAGCGGAGGTGGAGCCATTTCTTGGTCGCTCGTGTATACTCGTTGGTCTCCGACTCTACGCCGTTACACACTTGACGAAGAAAACAACGTAGCCACTAGCGAGGCGGATGTTCTGGCCTGTTCACACGGGAAGGAAATAGCGTTGATTTTGTTTGAGTAGACGCTGGCGTCTGATTAGCGAATATTAGTGAAGCGAAAAACAAAAAGCGAACTTGACGATGGTCATTCATAATCGCTTTTGTTATACCATGACCATCAATATGAAGATTGAAATCCCTTGTGACATTCCTTTTTATGTCTCTCGGGAGAACCATACAATGCAAACCGGGATTTGAAGCACACTCACTGAAGTCATGACCCATTGAGTTTCAACATCTGTAGTATTAAGTTTGTCAGACGAGTGTAAACTAAGAGTAACGTAATTAAGGCTTTCGAGGATTACTGAAATTACCGAAATGGTAGAATAGCATGGAATAGTCAAAATAATACCAGTAAGTGAGTGTATATTTTGTGTTTTTTCTTCTTTTTTTCCGAAATGTATAATTGTATACATTTCGATTTAGTGAGTTAGATTTAGATTCAGTAGTTAATCGAAAGACGAAAGTTCACCTCAACTTGGTCTATCTCCTTTGTCTTTTAGTTCACACTTACAAATAAGTCGATGTCAACGGTGTATTTTCCCATCAAATAAAGTCTTTGGTTCTTTGGTTCTCTTCTTGTTCTGGATATTGACACCACTTAATTGAATTGACCCCGAAAAGATACAATTTACGTTACCATATATCTTACGTTACCTGTTTACGGCCTTTGGGTTTTTCAATACAGATATATATACAGTTTGTCGTACTTTTAACTAAATTTGACGCATCTGTAAAATCTGCTTTGCATCAAATGGCAGTCTCTATATATTTTGATATATTTGACAGGTTCGCCTCTGGGCATTGAAGATTCCGTTTTTTTTTAATAAACCCTTCGTTCATTCATTCATTATATTCTTAATTGCTTCGGAATTTTCTTGTCAACCCCCGAAAGCTTGTCTGAATCAATGAGCCGGCAACCGCTGTTTCAGCGCCCGCCCAGCCCAGTGTGAACAGGCTTATCACTGCTGCCTCCGTTCGATTTTTCTTCCTCTGTGGTTTACTGCGTTACAACTTCTCTGTAGAGGTAACGACTTTTGATGTCCCGGGTGAGATCCACCTCCGCTCGTTTGCGTCGGGAGTCGACTCGACTCAGCTTGGGTGTGTGACAGAGATAGGGAGACAGCAGTTCTTGCTCTTATTTGTTCTTGGTGGTAGTGATTCCTCCTCATGTGGTGTCGCGAGGGAAGCATAAATTATTTCAATCAATCAATCACGTTTAATCCGAATAGCTAAAAGCTAGAAAAGGAATAAATTCAAATAAAGGAATATTTCCGAGGCTAATGCCGAGGGTTCGGTTGCTATACATTTTTACGGGGTCAGGCACCGGCTACTGCTTAGATAAAGCTATAGACGAGTGTTTTCTGTCCATCTTGGCTTGCTGGCTGTTATTATTATCATTGTGTGTAAGCCAAGAAACTGAGGAAGAAATGGACATTTTTTAGTTGCCCGAACTCCAGGAACCATCAGTCTATACAGAGTTGATCAACGCCACTTTTTGACACTCACCGTGTTCTTCTCTATTTAAAGGACATTTCTTACTTCTGGTATTAATTCTTTCTACTTCAGTAGCATTTCCATCCGTTCTCGTTCCCGAGATTCTGCACCTAATGAGTGTATCCTATCTCCTCTATTACCATTACTCTGATTATCACGCTTGGCAAGTTTGTTTTCTTTACTTGACATATCAGGTACCCGATCATTGATTCAGAGCAGCTTATTGGTCCGAACAGGTTATCCAAATGCTGCCAAGTTTTTAATCCAAGGCAAGGGACAAAGAGGCTAAAAGCAGCCTAAGCCTTGTGTAATTACCTGTAAGCAAAACTGGGTTTTGGGTGGGTTTTTTATGGTATACCATTGCCGACATGGCTTAGAGTAAGTAAACTTACACTCATTCATCGTTTCCGCCCTCGAGGGAGATGCTCCCCGAGCGCTTAAAGGCACAGAAAACTTGACTACGAACTTTCGGCCATCAAACCGACCTGGGGGGCTTAGATAAAGATACAGGGACTTGTTGTCGACAGAAACCCCCTTCTTTGTTATCTCGAAACCCCTCCTTAAGTATTCCCAAAGCTAGCTGGCAGGCTCTTGCCCCTTATGTACTGTAATTATGCACTTATGCACTGAAAAAGTTCGCCTTTGGCCGTGTTTCGGCCATAGTATCGGGATAGTAGTCAAGAGGTCGTGCGTTCGATTCCTACTCCCGGCACACAAACCTTTTGCTTTTTTTCTACTAACTCAAAAGTCGAATTCTCGGAAACTGCAATGGTCGTAACGAGAATTTTTCTTACTCTCAATATCGACTCAGGGTACATTCTTGATATGTTTGCTCCCCAAGTCAAGTTTTCTGTTCGTTTAACCTTTCACTTCCCGGTATCCATTTCTCCCTCTGCCGAAGACCTCACCGGGAACTCCGTGTGTGGCTCTTGTTCTTCTGTTCCTCTGTTTACTATCTACTTTACGCATTTCTTTGTCATTAGGCGATCCCGTTGCGAACTCCGAAGCGATCTGTCATATTCAATCATAGATAATATCGACTTGATGGGAAGGTACAATGCCGAAGCATGTCTGATCTTTTCATGCTTCTAACTCAGCTTATGGGAACAGGAAGGTGTTTTGTTTGAAGAAATGCTGATAAAGAAACCCAGGAAGTAGGGGAATTCTTGTCCTGAGTTGATGGGGTTGAAATAAAATTGCTTGGGCGGGGTAGGGCCTGAAGGTCTGAACAAAAATGGACCCAGTTCAGACATTAAAGCATCCCTCTCACTATTTGAAATAGTTGAGCACACTGCAAAACCAAACTCTGCTTTTAGCAAATTACCTACGGATTTGGTTGGTTAAAGCCATCGTCCAACCTCGGCAAAGGTTACAGTTCAAAATGAAATTCAGCATGTCTTCTTACCCCTACACCGATCATCTGGCCAACTTCAGATAAAAAAGACTTTAACAGATTTTCAGGTTTCACTCGGACTCCGAGCGAACTGTACGTCCGGGGAGAAAACGATTGTCATATAGAGGCTCAGCATGTCTTGTTACCCTAAATCGAAAATCAAAATAAAACTTTCACATCTTTACAAATTTTCCGGTTTTGCCCGTGTTCCGTGAGAACTACTTATCAGGTGAGAAAATATTTGGATTCAGCATATATTCTTATCCTTAATTCGAACCTATAATCAACTTTAGATTGAACTGAAGCTGAAACAAATTTCCGGGTGAACTACTTGTCCGGCGAGAACATAATCTCCATACACGGATTCAGCATGTTTAGTTACCCCTTAATCGAACCTCTAATCAACTTCAGGTTAAACTGAAGTTGAAACAAATTTTCCGGTTTTGACCGGAATCCAGGCGAACTACTTGTCCGGTGAGAAAATAATTTGCATATTCAGATTCAGCATGTCTCCTTATCCCTAAATTGACTATCTCATTTTCTTTTAAAAAGTATTTTTGTTCGCCCCTTAATTTGAAACCCCACCCCCAACCCCAAATGTAGGGCTACATAGCCCATCTTCGAACTTGACCTGTACTCTGACCCAAAGATTCCTTATGCCAAGTTTGAATAAAATTCAGGAGATATCGTGCTAACCGACAGACAGACGGACAACTTATACGAAATCATAGGTATCCCGACACTTGCGTTTTCGGATCCCCAAATCAGGCATATTTACATAACCGTCTTGTTATGACTACCGATCTTCTCTCAAACAATCATTGGGAGCATGATAAGCATCGAACACAGCGGAAGAAGGCAAGTGTGAATATCACTGAGTTTTCGTTAGTGGGGGGGGGGGGGGAGTAGGAAGTACCGGATATAATTCCGGTCTACAGGTATAAGATTTGAAAGAGTGATGACGTAAGATTTCATTGGCATTATAGGTACGAGGGGGGTGGGGGGAGTCCTTTCAGGTTAAGAATTTGTCAACGGAAAATGGTGGAGTTGCAAGGATGTGACGTGTAGGAACAACTAGTTCCCATCTAATGCATTGCTCATGTATGTGGGTTTCTTCCAGGCATCAAGTTGTTATACTGATAATTACTGGTATTAAACTGTAAATATGACGCTATACAAGATGTAGTACTTGAACCAGAAAACTAATCATGAGAATGAAAAAAGTAAAGAGAACGCAATAAAACAAAACTGTGGACTCGTGTCTGCGATTATGTAGCTTAGAATAATTGTCTGTATGCGCTTCCGACTCCTTTCATAGTAGCTTTTTGTAATTTCTTTGGGGATATTGGGTATAAATGGTGAACGTTCGATTGTAATAAACACATAGGAGTTAGTGTCCTGTGCGTCTAGCTAATTGGCTATTCTTTTTTTTTAAATAATGCTTATCATATTTTTGTTCCTGACCGCCTAAAAGCATGAGCGTAGTTTGAGAAAAAAATAGAAGCGTCTGGAATCAGTATTTTCTACGATTAAATTGCAAGACAATTCGTCAGGTCTTTGAAATTGTGGTAGATTTTTTTTTTTTTATTTCTGCCATAAATTAGTTAGGGTAACATCATTAAATCCGCTGGTCTTAACTTGATTCCCCGCTAATATGCTAATTGACTACTGTTTAGCGTAAATGATTTTTATTTCCTTATTTTTCTAATCGAATTGACCCATGTTGTCGGCTTGCATTATCATTCTATTCAGTAGCCCCTACCCTCTATCATGTCATTAGTCATCTTGTTCACACTATTTCTTAAGAATTTTTTCTCTCGTATGGATGTATCTAAAGAAGGTGAATGAATGCCAACCCGTGCAGGCTCTGACCCTTTGAATGAAGCAATCATTCACGCACAGCGTGATAGAATATCTATTCAGCAACAAAACAGCAACTCACTCATCTTCATTGTGCAAGAAAGGTGCTAGCTCATCCGTCCTGCATTTTTTCGAAGGGGGCGCTCGGGTCGGGACGAGAAAGTGCTCAGCAGCTAGTACTGTTGAATCTTTTTAAAGCACTAGAAGCAATAGATGCGGTTTGAGTTTCAGTATCCTTACATACGAGTTTTGAAACTCTCGATTAGTAATAGAGAAAAGACGGGTCTTTTAAGAGTTCATGCGGATTTAGTATTTTATCCTTGAGCTCGTTTTTGTATCAATCGCAATTTGTTTCATCTTTCCTGTCTATTCCGTTACATCTCAGTTGTCCTACCAAGCCCGTAGTCCGGTATTTGTTTTGTTCATTTACTTCAGCCAAAGCCAAATAAGCTACATAAGATCCCAAATAGTAAGCGACAATGCTTCCTGTGCCTTAATAGAGAGGAAGAGGGCCATTTTCTGGTTGAATGCGAGCAACTCTCAGACCCCAATGGGTATACTATCAAGTTCCCCGATGTTCTTGAATAAAGCTAAGATACCTAAAATATGCCAATTTTTAAAGAGTGTATTAGTTAAATAAGACAAGTATTGAGTGATGTAAAGTGTATTGTAACCATCGTGTATTTTGTACATCCAATTGGCTATTAAATATATATTCGTAAACCACTATACACACACACCAGTGTAAAGAAGGGAAAAAATCAGCGAACGTGAAGATTTTCTGAATCTCCAGTCTATCCTTAGTTTCTCTACATTGACAGACTGATTGACATGGATTTCCAAGAACCTGGTAATGACGCGGGGTGACACCCACTTGAGGTTCGTCGGCTGAGTGGGATTCGGTGTATTTCGGTACTGATGTGCATTTTTTATAGGATCGTCACAGTTCGGGAATTGATCAAGCACTCCTTGACGCATCTCAGGACCTGGAACTGCTTGCTGGATGGGAAAATGCGACGCATACGATGATCCGGTTTAGAAGGCTTTTGAATACCTGTGATGCCCAGGATTACCGGATTACCGTAAGTAATAATCGGGGGAAGGGAGCGATCGGCGGATCGACCGGAGGCAGGGGATATACCCAGGCCCGTATCCAGGAATTTATTTCGGGTGGGGGGGTTTGCCTTTCGGGGGGGGGGGTTGCCTGCGGGCGCACAAAAAGTACAAAAAAGACACAGATCAGAGGGAAAAGCCTATAAAAATGAGTATTTTTGTATGTTTCGGGGGGGAGGGGGGTTCAACCCCCCCCCCCCTGGATACGGCCTTGGATATACCCCATAGGAACGGAACATTTTCAGTAAATGTGTGCCTTACGTTACCTAAGGTTCTTACTGCCCAGATGTTGACTTCGTTTGGTAAATTAAAAAATCTCGTAGAATTTTTAGACTAGAAACCTGCGATGGGAATTACGAACTTAGACTGCCTGCGCAGTTGAGATGGTACGAAGTTTTTGCTGCCTGAGTTACAGAATTTTTGTTCCTTTTCCGGTTGTTAGGTTTCGAATTCCGTTTTGTTTTGAATTCCGAGTAGCTCTGTTTGTGTTCAATCTCGCGTTTTCTGCACGTCCATCCTCGCTCACTGAAACGGTTCCTACAGCCTATCTTTCATGGAGCTTAGACAGTGAATGAATGATTTTACTATGTGCAACCTAGTTACTAATTAAGCATATGCACAGTACATACACAAAACAGAAATAAACCTACAAAAAATATCACAAAACAAAAAGTACGAAATATACTGAATCAGTCCAGCATGGTCGAGCTCCCTTATCCGATTCAATATTTTTCTCGAGAAATTAGTACGATATATTCTATCTATTCTTCATGGTTTGGTTGTTTTGTGACTTTGAAGCTATTGTGTTGATTCCGATTTCCCCAGAAGTCTCCGTCTGCCATACTGCGTCCCACCTGATAGGCTTTTTCGGCAATTGCTGTTTTTTACCGTCAATCCTCTTTGGCACATTTATATCTGACTTTCTTATCATAGAGCCACCGATGAAGTCTTCCATTCGAGCATGAAAAAGTGCGTGCCAAAAGCTGGCATGTCTTGGGAAATGTACCTGTTGCCCACTTTTACCAGTGAATTATTTGCAATTATATAGCTTCTTTTTTGCTCTTGAGATGTCTCGTCCGAAATCATTCACACATGCACCTATTGCCATATGCGATAAACACCATCTGCTTGCTTTTATTGTGTTCTTTTTGCTTCTGATCGAGATGTGATTACTCCAGTAGCTTGCCGTTCGTGCTGCTTCTGCCATGTCACTTCTCCATTTAGGAATTACTAGGCGTCTAATCTCCTAGTCGGACGCTACAGTAACTTAAATTATTGCGAAAAGGTTGCTGAGCTCTAAGTTTCAGAATTCCACTTGGACTGGTTTCAGTCCGTAGTACCAGCTACTAGTTGGGAAGTTTCAGCTTTCTTCACAATCAGGGTGTTCGTTTTACGGGTGAGTCAGGGCTTGTTTGCGATAGGTCGAGCTCGACAAGATCTTGTAGGCATGCCTTTCTAGGCTGAAATGAAGATTAACAATAATGATAATAACTTATTTGGTTTAATGTGCAACCAAAGTCGGCTCAAAAAAGTTTACTAGGCTAGTAGCCAAGGCCGTATCCGGGGGGGGGGGGGGGCTGTAAGAAGTCATTTATGAATTAATTATTACAGTTATTAAGCGCCAAGGAATGCTCGGGTATTAGCACAGTACATTATACAAAGAAAGGGAAAATATTAACACAACAAAAAGAAGGAGGCCTAGTCGACACCACTTAGTCTGCTTCTCCTTTTCGACTGACAATTGGTAAAGATAGATTACTATCTTTTAACAATTGAAGCTCATTTCAAATCCCTCTGAGCTCGCCGCCTCTTTTGTTTAAACCCTTGGGCGACCTTTCGTTCTGACCCTCCCGTGCTCGATCACTGTCTTCCCTCGTTTTCGTGAAACGTGAAGGGTTAGGTTCGTTTTCTTGGCAAATTTGAAGCAATCTACCGGCAAGGATAGGGGCGAGGCAAATCGTTATGAGGCAGAGCAGCAGGGGAGCTCGGATCACTCGTGCGTCCAGCAATTCCCCACCGGGAAAGGGAGTCTGAGGACCACGGTCCGCTTCAAGCTTGTTTCGCTCTTGGTCGGAAGGTAGGATCTAGGGATGTGAGTAAGCTGACGAGGTCTATGACCAACACACCGAAAAAGAAAAGGAAGTAGCACGAAGAGAATAAGGGAAATCAACCCCTACATAGAGCTTTCGGTAACGAGATGAATGCGCAAAAAATAGAAAAAAATCTAAGAGAAAAAATACTAGTTGGTCCTAAAAAAATATTTTCCTACATGGCAAGCTGAGAAAAAGTCAAAAGCAGAGCCATGAAGGTCCTGGGTCAATATATGATAACTTCGTGCTAGGATCAGCAGAAGAAAGTTTGAAACAGCGGAAGAAGCAGCACGGAAGGTGCGAAAGAAGTTCTCGGGGAGTATTATTATTGTTATTATTATTTGCCCGTATAAGACGGAGTTATTACAAAGAAGAGAAAGTAACAACATAAACAAGTAAAAAAATACATAGTTATTCCGAACTACCTAGATGTACCTAATCACTAAATGTTAGGAGGGTCAGCGTAAATTTGGCTAAATGCTTCAAGGTCCGTGATGCAGCTTGCTTTTCTGTTGATTCACACTTTGTCTTCAGTTCAGTTATTCCGAAATCACGCGTGACGACAGAATTCGAGTGCCACGGTGATACGAGTGTCCAGATGTTTTATATTTGTTGATATCAGACTGTGGAACGTCAAATCTTTCAGTTTGGTCCTGTTTCAGGATCAGAATACGACAAGCCTCCAACAATTTCCGTATTGGGTATTTGTTACTAGTAATAAATCGGGTGACCGTACCCAACTTGTTATCTTGTTTCTCAGTAACCGCAAAGATTGATCTGTAGTTCGATTTTGGTGACTAGTTTGTAGAACAGCTTCCGTAAAGCCGCGTTCACAAGCATGCCCAGCCAAACACGTGTCTAGGCACGTGCCCAAGCTTAGCCAGGCACCGAGTTCTACAGCCTGGAACTCCGTGCCTAGCCCAAAATCTGTGCCTAGTGGTGATGCTAGTCACGTGCCTAGGCATCGGTGCTTGGTTAGGCATGCTTGTGAACGGGTCTTAAAGTACCCAATTGAATGCATTATGAGAAGGTAGGGTAAACGGGGTAGACTAACGCAAGCTGGTGTCAGAAGTAAACTGAATATTTGATCCGGCTTACAAGTTGTATGGTAATCTCATGTTCTCAAACACTCGCCGCTCATCTCCGCGTTTGCCACTATCATCAGTCGAAACGCTCTCGTATCCAATTACAATATTAAGAAGTTGGTGGTCACGAGGCTATCTTCACATTTGAATGGAAAGCTAGTTGAGTTGCGATCCCCCGTCGAGACTTCGACGTGTCTGTTATGTTGTAAGCGGTTGCAAGTTGATCAATTACCCTAGACCACGACTTTTCGAGCGGGTGGGGTCTGCCGCTTCATTGTGGCTACGGGAATTTCCACGACCTTCTGATCAGAGCCTCGTTTTTGTTGCAATAGCGCTGCCGCATCGCTGCTGCAGCACTTATTCAGTTTCTTCTTGGTTGAAGCGGCAGCGCTGCATCATCTTGCAGGGAAGCATGGACATGGTCGGTGAGCAAGTCCTTGATTCTCGAGAAGCGCTGCCGTCTTCCTCGGAAGCGCAGCAGTGCAAAACCGGATTTAGAAAGAATCAGTCCAGAATCGGCCGAGAAGTGGACCTGCAACATGCAACAAAAACGAGGCTCAGTTAGGAAGCTTCCCAGGAAACTGGCTCGGAATTGACTGGGGTGGTGGAAGTGCGTTCACTCAGCAGTAGCAGGTTATGTTTAATATTCTTTCTGCCCAAGCTGACTGCGAATCATATTTGATGGTGGAAAACGGATACGTCAGCTGAATTTTATTGGAGCTTCGGCCCTTCTTGGCAAGGGTCCTTTTCAGGCTCAAAACTGCTCAAGTTAGTAAAACGAACTTATGGGAACTTGTGGAAAATTCAGCTGACGTATTAATTTTCCACCATCTAATAGGTTAAGGTTCGTACACCCACAGTCGGATTTCCGCAGTTGGAAGCGAATTTTCTCTTTTGCACCGAAACTTTGACGCATAGTGATAGTGACGCGAATGTCGCATTCAAAATGTTATTGGGAGTGGGAGTGTGTGGACATACGTAGCTTTGGTCGGTTATATTTCCCGAGTCGTAGGCACGCAGAGCTCCACCTTTGCTTCCGGTCTAGGAGAAGCCACTGCCCACTGAGTCTTGAGTAAATCAATTCTAAGAGAATCACAAAGCAGCGCTGCAGGCTACTTGCGGACAAGCAGTAGTACGTGAGTTGATAGGCGTTAAGGTGTTCAGGTAGCCTATTATGTGAAAGAATTCTAAAGCAGTCTAACTACAATGGCACCAATAACTACGTCAAATTTCGTGATATTTGTCTATTTGTATCACCAAAATTCTCGCTTTAAGAATACCAAACAAATTGCCGAGTTTAAAAAACCCCCCACCAAATTCTATAAAAAAAAAATCCATTTTAAGGAACAGCTGATTTATTTTTAACTGACGTGGCAACCCTGATGAGGATGCTTCTGTGGGTAGACTACTTAACTCAGGGCGATCTCTCAAACCCAAAGTAAGGAACGCGTCAATGATTTAGTCACACCTGTACGTAATTTGGTTCGTTAATTTGGTTAATTACCCACTCTTACGTTTCATCCTGGTCACACCTGGAACGAAGAAATTCAAGATATTACCATCATCATCACTCAAACGTAAACAAAACTGGCTAAAATCAGCGACTCTGGTATGTGATTGGTCCAAACACTTTACGTTTCAAAATGGCGGAGATGGATTTTCCCATCTCGACAATCTTACGTTTTCAGCGTCTTTTCTTCCCAATTTCGACCATAAGACGGCCTTATTACCGGCGTTATTACTAGGTGTGACTATAGTGGGCCCGGGCATTAAACCAACAGAACTAATGGCTGCTCATTAACGCTCAAACCTGGCTGGGCATAAATTACACGAAATCAGTTTCAGCAGCAACGGTGGCCCTCAACATCAGCGTCTTACTGCGCTAGTAGTTGCTTTTACGAAGTCTTTCTTTAAACTGATTTCTTTCCCTCCCAGAGGAACGATTCACAAGAAAATCTGTTCTTTTCATGCTTGGCAATTAGTTTTCTTCTTTTCTCAGAACCTGTTTAGGGAGGTTCTGTCATTCGTGGCAGCTTTTAGGTGTGTTATTATTTGTGGTGTTGTAGGCGGGGGGGGGGGGGGGCAATACTGTCGGCCAATCGGTAAAAAATAACCGAGTCGGCGCGAAACGACGCGATTTTTCGTCAAAACGGTTAATTTTTTTTATAAAAACAGTCGGTCTTTCTGAAAATAGGTCGATTTTTCGTCAAAATAGTCGGTGTTTTCTGAAAATCAGTGGATTTTTTGTTGACGCCTAACTTCGTTGACAACAGTCATTTTTTCTGCAAAGAAAGTCGGTAAAAATTACCAGCCAGTCGGTAAATGTCTCGCCCCCCCCCCCAAAACATTTTGGCTAGTAACGCATCAGGTTGTAGGTACTGTGTAGCCATTTCAAAGACACTATGCTATGGTAACTCATCATGGCAATACCAAACAAAATACAAAACATATAGCCAAACAAACAGAATTTGCGTATGAACAGTAATAGTAACGAAACGAAAACAAAAACAAACAAAAATGTAGGCCTAATACATGAAAAGAAAACAGAATTTCAGTATGAACAACACCGAAACGAAAACAAAAACAAAAGTCGTGGCAAACCTAGAGAAAGTGAAATATTCACGAACCAATCCCTGATTCCCACGGAAATTTGTCTCACGCCTCCCTACCACCCATTCCTTCACACCGACCACCACTCTAAATATCCCTCCTTAATTCTTTTAGCTCTTCGTATATATTCATAAAATGCTCAGTGTTTTCAAACGAAGTTGTCCAGCCGTGAGGCTTCCCAGTCACGCCACTAGATGATCTCACAGTAGTCACAGTTGTACCCACACCGTACATAGTTTCTCCGAGTAAGGATTAAAGCCAACTGCAGTATTTGCTGCTGGGATTAATCGTATCACTACTTGGATAACATTCATATCTTTTTAGAGACAAGATTAATCCCAGTAGCGAATACGACAAGATTTTTGTTTACGGTGCAGCCTGGTTTCAACTCGACGCGACTGGGTGTGACCTAGAAATTGCTTCAGGTTTGCAAAGTTTCTGCTGCTTTGTCCCTTGTGGACAAGAAACACTTACATGATTGAAAAACACCAGATTGCGGACCCTAGTATCGCAGTGAATCGGGTAATCTCAAATTTCCAGGAGACATGGAACCAGCCCTGGTTTAAACACTTATATGGTTCTTGATTGCGTCACTGTTATGTAAAATGTCATGTGTCTATATCTGCGTTGTGCCTTAAATTTCTATTCTTTTTTTCTTTTTTCGTTATTTTCTTCTTTACTCCGTTTTGTTCCAAGTGAAAAATACGGGTAATAAATATTTTACTTACTTACTTACTATTGCAAATACTGGATTGTTTCCGATTTAAAGATGTAATATAAAGTCGATGGATCTGGGAAAAGTATCAAAACAGCCGAAGTCGTGCTTAATTTGTTAAACGCAGAGCCTGTTTTTACAGTATTCAGAATAGTTTTCAGTATTGGAACATAAACAGTAAATAGTGCGAAGTGTCCTTTAAGCTCGCATGTTCACACATCTTGCATGAGAAAGAAGAAGGCTAATTGTAATGAAATGTGCAAGTGGGTGAAGGTTCAATTATAGTACTCTACCCCGGAGCACTCAGGACCCTTAATCAGAAGAGACTCCCGCTGCGCGCCGAAGCTTTGGACTAGCTGGCTTTCAATCAGTCCGAAACTGCACAATAATTCTGTTTACACATATCCTATAATGCCCCAGCTGGACACTGATTGTTGGTGGATTATTTTCGAGAATAGCATTTTAGCGATACGAACACCATGGAATGTTAATTCGATGATCCATATCAAGAAATTGAGTAGACTAGACCCATGGTCGTCTTTATGCCGTATGTAATCGACCTCTGCTGCTCTGCAGCCGACTCATTTCGTGAGAAGCTAGCTCTAGACAAGAGCTACGAGCTCATATGGCACTTGTTACGAGTAGGCGGTACAAGAAAGTAGATGAGAACGTCACAAAATACACCCGCCATCCAACAATGCGGTTCGAAATTTTTATTTTGTTGGTTATGAATTTTGGGTGGGGTCCTGATAAGTTGACGGCCATCGGTTACCCTCGCTTGCGCATTGTTTTTGTTTTATTTTCGCGTGTTTTCGGGTTGATCTTGCTGAGTGTCGCTGGGTTTGTGGGGCGGGTTCCCGTCTAATGGTGAGTCATGGAATTATTATCATTTATTTTTGGAATTAATTATATGTAAAATAGTTTTCTCTTATATTGTACCGTTTTTTTGTCAATCGATTTTTTTTCTCCGGCTTGACCCTATATTTCTTATGATTTTATACGGAAGTCTAGTTAAATCTTGAACCTTGAACCTTGAAATCCGGTCACCCGATCAAAAGTTAGGCATGCAACTAGATTCCGGACTCCCCATCCTTCAACTCCCCCCACGATGGTCAGATCCAGGAAACAACTATTCTCAAGTCAATCTGTTCGGATCCCTGACATGTTTGCCAAGTTTCATCGTTCTAGCACATCTGGAAGTATGCCGAACTCGCGGGATCGCTAGAAATCCGGACTTCCCTCCAACTCCCCCACAGTGCCCGGATCCGGTCCTGTTTTGTCAATGACGTATCTAGGACTTGTGCTTCTTCCCACCAAGTTGCATCCCGATCCCTCCACTCCAAGCGTTTCTCAAGATTTCCGGTTCCCTTTTCCAACTCCCCCCAGTGTCCTCGGATCCGGCCCGGATTTAAAGTGCGACGTCTCAGACACGAGATCATCCTAAATATCAACTTTCATCAAGATCCGATCAACGTTCGCAAGTTAAAAATACGTAAGTTTTTGGCTTTCCCCTCCCTCCACCCCCCCCCCCCCCCCCCCGCGCCTAGATGGTCGGATCGGGGAAGTGACTATTTCCTATTTAATCTGGTCGTCCTAGCACATCATGAAGCAGCGAACTCGAGGGATCACTAGTAATTCGGATCAGTTCCGTTTATGTCAGTCATGTATCTAGGTTTTGCGCTTGTTCTTTCCACCAAGTTTCATCCGGATCTCTCCACTCTAAGAGTTTTCCAAGATTTCCGGTTTCCCCCACCAACTCCTCCCGTGTCACCGGATCCGGTCTGGATTTAAAATGGAAAGTCTGAGACACGAGGTCCTTCCATATACCAAGTTTCATTAAGATCCGGTCACCCGTTCGTAAGCAAAAAATATCTAATTTTTCCAGATTTCCCCTCCCTCCATTCCCCTTCAGATGGTCGGATCGGGGAAGCGACTGTTTCTAATTTAATCTGGTCCTATCCCTCATATGCCTGCCAAGTTTCATCGTCCTAGCTTATCTGGAAGTGCCCGAACTAGCAAAACCGGGACCAACAGATCGACTGACGGATATAAATTACAATCGCTATATGGCACTTGGCCGAAGGGCAGGGGCAAGTGCCATAAAAATTGGCTAGCTAGGCAACTGTTGGTTGTGTAAAGGGGCCCTATCAAAATAATACCTTTTTGGCTGTGGACAACAGTTATGTTGAGTACGACATTCTAAACGTTATCCAACGTCTATGCGTTTTCTTCTGGTGTGTGATACTTATTTGTGATTTTTCGTTGCCAGGGCCCTCAGGCTGCTTAGCAATTAATAAATCTATCTAATCTAAATCTATCTTTGGGTGGAAGTGGGTCTCCTCAGGCGATCGTGACGCCAGCGTAACATTGCTCGTCCAGTAACGGAGTGCTGTCATTGGCTGAAAGTCGCCAAAATGGCTACGACATCGTTCAAATAAGTTGGGAGGGCCTTGCGACTTACCATGCAGACGTTCCTCTTTCAAATTGGAGCTAACTTTGTCGACGGGGCATTGTTCAGTACCTCACCTCACTTTTGTGCAGAGCAAAATAACACTAGAGAGTAGCACCAAGACTAGACAGAGTTGACACACACTCGAGTAGCAGCGATACTACCACCACTAGTGAATCTAGCGATAGAGAACATCCCTGTCGAAACTTATTCAGTCGTTCACCAGCCCTGGCTCCGGTAACTTCGTATTCTGGACGTTGCAAAAAAAAAAAAAATTATACAACCTCCATTGTTTCCTTGGTGTGTGCAGACCGCAGCTTTGCTTAAAGGACACCTGAATGAAGAGTACCAAGTATCATCCCTATCTGTATGACGTCCGTCAATATTGCCTGCAGAAAACCCAATCCAAATACGAAATACCGTTTCCAAGCTATGATTTTTGCTCCATTTTGCATCTGTCCTTATTTCAGTACCGAGCAATTTTAGAAAAGAACAAATGTCTCCAATCAACCCTTCTTCTGGAATATTTTTTAACCAGATAAGCCCAAACATATATCTAGAAGAAATTCCAATACGATCCGGCCAGCGCTGTACAAGATTTGAATGAACTGCGCTTTTTGTCTTGGATTCTGCATGTGCAAACCTGCGGAAACAATCATCCCTATTTTTTAAACGTCTCGCTCAGGAGAAGAATGCTCTCCGTGTCCATGTCTGTAAATGCATTCTCCATGGTGTGTTCAAATATGGTTTCATTGTTCAGGTGTCCTTTAACTAGAAATATCTAAACCCGCAAGTTTGTCTCGCTTTAATTGACGCAAGCGTAGTGGGCGGCGCTACGAGTATTGTCCGTTTGTAAAGCATGGTGATCATAGGTCTTGACGCTACTCTCTATTGTTATTTGCTCTGCTTTTGTAGGTACGGAACTTCAGCTCATACAATTGAGAAAATGTAACGGTCACTCTCAACGGACATAATGCTCATTTTTGTTAACCTTCTTCATTGAATTCAAACTTTCCATTTTCAGCTGTCGTTCGTGTAAATTGGCTCAGTGTCAGTTACAGAGCAAAATAACACTAGGGAGTAACGCCAAGACTTGACAAAGTTGACACACCGAATACCAGCGACACTTACCTAGCGATAGAGAACGTCCCTACTGAAACTCATTCAGTTGTTCAAAATTCATATTCTGAAGACAGCCAAAGAATCTCCATTGTTTCTTTGGTGTGTGCAGCTCGCCCCTTCGCTTTATTATAAATTTTTGAACCCGCAAGTTTGTCTCGCTTTAAAAGCCGCAAGCGTAGTGGGCGGCTCTACGTGTATGTCCCGTTTGCAAAGCATGGAAAGCATAGTCTTGGCACTAGTGTTAGTTTGGTCTGGTCAGTTAGCTAACAAGCAGGCTTGAGTCGTGGCCAGAGCAAAATAACGCTAAGGAGTAGCGCCAAGACCTATGCTTTTCCATGCTTTGCAAATTAAAGCGAGACAAACTTGCGGGTTAAGAAATTTCTAGTAAAGCAAAGGTGCGGTTGCACACCAAGGAAACAATGGAGGCTGTGTCATTTTTGTTGCTATGTTCAGAATATGAAGTTATCGGAGGCAGCGCTGGTGAGCGGTTGAATGAGCTTAAGTTCTCTGTCGCTGTCGGTGCTAGTATCGCTTCTATCACAGTGCGTTTCAATTTTGCCAAGTCTTGCCGCTACTCCCTAGTGTTATTTTGCTCTGGTCGTGGCCATAGTTTGTATTTGGTTTCTTTAGCGGATAAAGCGGTTGAGGAAAGATCAGGTTCTTATCACTTTCGTGTCCCTTCTTGGGTGTACGTAGATAAAACTGGAATTCATTAATCTGCGACAAAGTTAGTTGTCAGCTTCTGTTTCTGAAACCTTTTTCTTGTTTGTCTCTGGACTCCGCCCTCCCTTTTGATTTCAATCTTCCGACGGAGTGGATCTAGTCGTGTCTCGTTAGGCGAGACTGGGCTCGTAAAAGCTTATCGGACTAACCCTGTCTCGGACATGGTCCGCGTTCAAATCCCAGGAATGAACCAGCAAGGAAACTGACAAACAGTAACACAGTAACCGCGAAAAACTCTAGTTCTCGTAGTTTTGCTGCCTCCTAAGGGTAGGCTACCCTTGAGGCTACCTTTCGCGGAACTGAAGTTAAAAAGTGCGATGGGGACAAACAAATCTTTGCATGGCATTTGAGACATTCCGAGCTTGAGCTGCCAGGTGGTTCAAATGAGAATTACCCCGTAACAGACTGTAAACAGTCCCATAGTTTCGGCCTCAAAATACGCCTTTTCTGCTTGAAGCAAAGGTACTCGATGCATTCGGATACATGCAATATTTTTCTCCAGATAAAGTCTCGTACACAATGACACAACTACACGAACATTCACTTTTTTCTGGTTGTTAATAGCAGAGTCTCTAACCCCTTTGTAACCCTGTTGTTTAGCTACGCCGGAATTCTTAGATACCTCCCATTAGCATAGTGAATAATCAGTGAGTAATTAGTGACAGCAAAGTTTTTTTTTTTAAGTTTTAAATAACAACGTGTAGTCACTCGAAAAATAAAAATAAATGATAAGCTTCTGGTCTTTTTTTCTTGAAATTGTGAGAAAGACGAAATGTATCTTTCTTTCTCCAAATTTGTAGCTTTTTAGGAGAATAATGTTTGACGCCCAAAATCTTGTCCGATCTTCATGGGATGTGTTTGTGTGAAGTAGTGGCTGAAGATTTGATCAGGATCAATAATTCAGGTTTGGATAAGGACTTTAACCAAGCGGTTGCTCGCCCGTTATGTGGAACACCCGGTTAGGCGGGACCTACCGAATGGACAGAGGGTGCCACCAGAAACTAGCGTAGAAACTCTGACCAGGCAACCCCATCTTCCTGTCGAGTGCGCCGTCGCTACTTTTAGTCCCTGACCTTGTAGTCTCTGTGCTATGGGCCTCGCTTAGAGCACTCCCACCTTTTAAGCTTAAAGAAAGAGCTTAATACCGAAAATAAAACAGTTGGTTTGATGTACCGATGAGGACTTGTTCTTCAAGAATGTTGATCAGAAACTTTCAGACCTTTGAAGTAATTAAATTAGACTACTTGTACTTACAGCCCACGTTGTCTCTGTGCTATGGGCTTCATTTGCTCCCTCCTTAAGTTCAAGACCGAAAATAAAATGGCTGTTTTGATGAACCGATGAGAACTTGTCCTTCAAGAATGTTGATGAGAAAGTTTCGGGTCTTTGAAGTAATTTAATTACAAACTTCAATCTTTCGTCTGGAACTTGTGCTTGGACTCTAAGCCTTCGTCGGCTTAAGGAACAATCGTACCGGGCTTAGTGAGAAGTGAAGTCTGTCGCTCTGATTGGGGCCTTACTGTTGCGTGTAGAAGTCATAAGTTACGTCATTGTCAAGTAGGAGCTCATTGGACTTTGTCTCAACATGAAGAAACGATTTTGAGAGATAAGCTCGATTACGCTTTTTAATTTTTTTAATTTTGTTATATATGATAAAAGTTTATAGTAGTTTGGACGTGACATAACGTTGGAGGATTTCCTAACGATCAGGACGTCCTCCCTTAAGCAAGAAGAGCCAGGGGCTTCACGGCTGGGGGGGGGGACGCCCCCCCCAATGCTGTCTTCCAGTCGGTAAAAAATAACCTTCCGCCGCATTTCGTCAAAACAGTTGATGTTTTTCATGAAAACAGTCGGTTTTTCTGAAAATCAGTCAACTTTTTTTTCTTCAAAACTGTCGTTTTTCTTGAAAACAGTCGGTAGAAATTACCAGCCAGTCGGTAAATGCCTTGCCCCCCCCCCCCCAAACATTTTGGCTAGTGACGCCTCTGGGATGAAGCAATGTTTTGTTTTAGTTTTTAGTGGTTTTGGTTTTATAAAGTTTTTGAAAGGTTTTAGACTATTATTAACGACGATTTAAATTTAAAGAACTTATAAAGTATGACAGGGTATTAGATTAATTGATAGTTTTGTGTCGTAGATTACTTATTGTGACGAAGCATGTTTGTGTGATGGTGGGGTCATGTAAATTAACCAAGAATTGGTCGTTTCCAGGCTGGAGACAAATTGAAGAAAAAGGATTCTGGAGCATAGAGAGGAAATTCTGCAAGCTCCATTAAATAATACAAACAACAACAACACCAGCTCGATTACTGGACATTACATAATATGAAACAAATTTGGGACCCTTTTTTGCACAATGTTAGAAGTTTGTTAACATTTAACGCATGTTTTGCCTATCTTTGCGTTGAACGTTATGAAGACATATCTGTTATGGCCGTCTAGTTGTTAGGCTAACTTTTCGTGAAATATAACATTTAAGATAATAACAGAAAGTTTGGATCGAAATGTAACACTAAAAAGGGTCGTAACAGAAATATCTTTGGCATCCGACGTAACATTTAACACAAGAATGCGCAGTCATGTGTTTTCCGTCTGTCTGAAGCTACTGACAGTGTAGTTAAAAAAACAAAAACAAATTGAAAACAATAATAAATAAAAAGTGTTTCGACTCAACATTTATCAACCATTCTCGCAAGCAGAATCGAATATATGTATATAAAGATGTCATCTTATTTTGTTCCTAATGTCGACGAGACGTCTGGAGGTTTTTGTCATTATCATTTCCTAATGATGTTGCATGGTTAATCACTCATCTGAGGACCATGTTAGAGTGAACTTCTATACTGTAGGCTTTTCGACTTCGTCATCCCCCAAGAAAGTCATAGCACCCGCATCTTTTTGACAACGAATTATGATCCACTCTTACAACCTAGCAAGCAACCTAGATGGTGCTGATCGGTGCGCGGTGACTTGTGTTTCTCCATTTGGCCGATCCCGTGGCGTTGAGACGCGTTTAGGCACGCATAGACACGCTTTGGATCATCCCAAATGCAATTCCGATATGCCTACTCACTCCTTCTTCCTTTTTAGAATTCCACAGTCCGTGTACTCTATGCCTACAGCACTCTTGACCCGACGAGCAGCGACTTCTTGCCCCTGGCATATCATAGCGCGGACTTCCGAGATCATAAGAGTTTACTCCTAGTTGGAAGACCGAGGAAAATCACGAAGTCGACGGACCTGAGGCTCTGGGAACTAAGGAATAACAACGTGAGTTTTGTAGGTAGTTTTTATCGGTGGGAAATGGGGAGAGGAGGGTATTTGTAAAACGAGATTACTTTGTGTTCGCCCATTTCAGTCGTGACCTGCTTGCACGTTGTTTTTCTGTTAACAACAGTGTTGCCATATTGGCTGATTTTACGCCAAACTGGTGGATTTTTACGACCGACTGGCGGATTTTTTTTTCTTGCAGGCGTATTAAATGGGTTCCGTTAACAATCCTTGTAAGCTTTCAGAGATATCTTGCAATTTTGGGCTAAACAGTAATTTTTGCGTATTTTTCGAAGACAGCGGCGTATTTCTTGGATCACGATCTGGCAACACTGGTTAACACGTCTACAGAAATATTTCCGCTAGAATTCTTCGATCATTGAAGGTTAAAGGTTAAAGAAGTACAGGTGGTATCGCTGAGAACTTCGAAGTTAGTGGCAGTGTATATTTCAATAGCCTAATCGGCGTATCATAAGGGGCACGTCTTTAAGCTTGAGAAATCACGTTTCCACAAGCACGTGTGCAAGTAGAGTTTTCAAAACGGGAGTTGTAGGACCCTTGCGAACAGCCTTACCGAAGATTCCGTTAATGCCCAGCATCTCAACAGCTTCATGTGTATGACATGTGTATGTCATACTATTAATCCCCTATTATTCGTGATAGATATGATATGCTATTTATTTCAAAAAGCCAACTGGTCATAGCAACAACACAGAAGAAAACGAAGGCAAAAGAAGAAAAAAAAAAAATTATAATGTCCAAATAGAACTTTATTAGATCCTCCCGATGCCTCAGCTGCTAACCGGAAAACTCCACCAAATTTCTCGTTATTGTAAAGCAGTCATCTCACTAAGTTTGTGAACCCTTCCTCCCCTAAAACACTCCTCCCTTAATCCCCCCATACCTTATTTAGGTGCGTATATTCGATATACAGACTGTAAAGATTTTGCGGTTTAAGGAGGATCTGTTCGGGCCAGGCCCGTATCCAAGAATCTATTTCGGGGGGGGGGGGGTGCCTTTCGGGAGAGAAAAGCCTATAAATATGACCATTTTTGTATGTTTCGGGGGGGGGGGGGGCAACCCCCTACCCCCCCCCCCCCCCCCCCCTGGATACGGCCTTGGTTCGGGCTACAGAAAGATTCATGGGGCCTGCTTATGAACTGAACCAGATTTCCCCACGCCTCGGAAATCAGGCGACCTTACCAGGCTACTGCAGTAAGCGTGTTCCGCCCTTCTACGACTAGTAACTATTAGTTACTATTTTCGTTCCAACCTCGTAAAAAGTTACTACGCTGACCGTTCCAACCTTCTCGAAATAGTAACTATTTTCTTACCATGCTCGAGAGCGTAGTAAGCGGGGTAACTACGCATCCTGGAACGTGATTGGTCGGATTTGCCCGTGGCCTGAAATTCTGCTTGAAAATAAAATAAAATCGTTCCAGCCTGAACGGCGAAAAGCCAGAAGTTGTGACGTCATGCGTAGTAACTACGATCAGTAGGGTGGAACACGCTCAGTACGTTCCTGAAGTGATTTCATGAGAAACTGAAAATTCCCGAGAGCGAAAGTCATACAACTAGATCTTGTTTTGTTAGATTGGAACCTTTTTCGTATCGTTAAAATTCGTACACCGCACGTAAATGGGACAAGTTTAGCATAATAGAAGCATCGAGTGAGACCATTAGGAGTTGGAAGGTAGCATTCTTTCTTCGGCTTCTTTCAAGACCAGATTTGATTTTGTTCAATCACGCGAGTCATGTTTTATTGAACAAGTCCACCCAGTGAGGTCTGGTAGTGCGTGTTGTGCGTTCCGGCGAATCTCATCTCCAACTGTCAGCACTTGAAATCGTGAAACATTGAACGTAGTCTATAATCTGTCCGTCAGTTGGTCTGTCGGTCCCGGTTTTGCTAGTTCGGGCACTTCCAGATAAGCTAGGACGATGACACTTGGCAGGCGTATCAGGGCCGGACCAGATTAAATTAGAAATAGTCGCTTCTCCGATCCGACCATCTGTAGGGGAGTGGAGGGAGGGCGAATCCGGAAAAAATATAAATTTTTAGCTTACGAACGGGTGATCGGATCTTAATGAAACTTGGTATTTGGAAGGACCTAGTGTCTCAGACGTTCTATTTTAAATCCAGGCCGGATCCGGTTACATGGTGGGGGGGAGTTGGAGGGGGAAACCGGAAATCTCGAAAAACGCTTATAGTGGAGAGATCCGGATGAAACGTGGTGGAAAGAACAAATCACAGTTGGAGTATAATTTAAAGACAAAAGAATACACGATTAACATTTCTGCCAGGAAAGCACAAAAGGAGTGCTTGTCTAGGGCAAAGAAATAACCGATACTAATTAAATAACAAACAGAATCAACCAACTAAATACTCGATATAAAGAAAAAGGGAGGAGAGGAAACAAATAACCTATGATTTCAACTTTAAATGAAAAGAGAGAAAAATAAGTAAGCAAGGGACAAGGAAGAAAGAAAACAAAAGAAAACTAAAAGATGATTTAAGTGCTACAACATGATAATAGACTATTTGATCCCCGTTTGGGGGCCTAGTGGCTGAGCATCTGGTGAGTTTGAGTGGATCTTGGGAGTGAAACCTAACCAAGCTGGCAGGCCTACGTAGGCGTTACGACTCCTTCTGTCGCAGTTTTACACTTTTGCTGTACCACAGCTAACGGTATCGACAGTTTGTACCCTCTCCCGTAGTTGAAAACTGGTAGTATTTAAAGATTCACTGAATAGGCCTGAAATACAAAATTCTGGTTGTGAATTAGCTTTTTCACACAAAAAGGTCTGAGAGCCGGATGAAATGCGTTAGTGCATCGCTCCGCTGTTCCCGAATACTGATTTTTGTTTGTGTGTGAAAGATACTCCTGGTAGCCGAGTAAAAATTCAGAATGTTCAAATATAAGATCCCAAAAAGCTGGCTTGTCAGTTAAGCTTTAAACAAAGGGGCTCACATAATGACTCAACTATTTTATGTAGATAATGGTTTTGAAAGTAATGATTATATGTTCTAAATGATACGACCATGTCAATCCAGCTTCGTTTTATCAGTTTCCAAAGTTACAGGAAAGCAGTTCCAAGCTTTCAGAAAGGGCGGCAATCATTGGAATCATCATTGCTTCTTAAACTTGGTAGACAGCAACCGGCAATTTTTTTTTAAATGACATGTTTGATCTCATCGCTTTAGTTTACGAGCAGAGCAGAAGAGTTATTTTGCTCTGTTTACGAGTAACTTTGAAAGGGCGCCGATATCGATTTGCGTAAGGTGGTGAGTAGCCGACACTGATCTGTAAGGAGTCGGCACGGTGGCCGCTTCCCATGAAAAGTGTGTTGTTGTCGGTAGGACAAGAAAGTTGACAGAAGGTCCCCAAGTAATATAATTACCAGTCTGGGAAACATTTCTGGGGATTATCCTTTAATAGAAAAAGAGGAGGTTGTACTGCTCATCCCAGAGGAGTGCTTTGAGGGGGGGGTTTCGTTGGTTGACTGCACAATCTCTCAAGCTACAAACTAAATGGCATTGAATATTTTGTGAAACCACCCAATCGAACGTAAGGTAAAGATGGAATACTCGTGTCACGAAGCGTCCATCTCCTCACGACCGGACAGAGAAACTCAGGAAATTGCAAAGCTGATTCTGCCAACTTTGCACTTAAAAAGAAGATACAAAGTGTAATTAAAGTGTGAATTGATTTCGGTTCAAGTGCATTACTATTCATAAGTATTGAATTGGCAAGTGAAAAAGGTTTCGTGTCGATATCTTGAACATAGAAATTATGAAACATTAAAGAAGTGAAACGGGGTCGTTTTTTACAACGGCGCAACGTATTGCATAAAGTTATCATATTTTGTATTTCTTTTTATCGAATACTCTCTTCAATAAAACTTAAGTAATTATTACCTATGAAGACTAGATCTGAGGGATAAAGAATAGTTAGAAGTAGAAGTTACGGTCAAGTCCGAGATTCTGACCATTGCTGGCAGGTATTATCGTGACATTGGTGGCAGCTCAAAACGGTACGGGCCCACTCAAAGACAAGTACGCCAGACGCACTTTGTGTTGTCAAGTTTACTTGTTGGAGAGCGGTACTAAAACCAGGTCTAAAAATCGGTGAAAGTCTAGACGCCTCGTGCTGTCAGGCCTAGATCCTTTTTTTACGGCTACATCGCTACTGTATACACTAGAATTTCAGACGCATATTTTGCTGTCAGATTCTTTTCAGTTGTTAATTACGGCTTCATAGCTTGAATAAAGACTTTGGGTAACTAGTACATGGTACTAACCAGAAGCAAAACTACATTTAACACGACCTCAGTACCAAACATGGAAGAAATGAAGCTGTTCATGGAAAGCTTGCTTCAGGCTGAATCCGCAAGGTGGCAGAGGCTGTTAGATGAACGGGAAGTCGAAAGGAGAACATTGGCCCTCGAACGTGAAGATGAGCGAAGAACCCTACAGGAGGAACTAGCCACCCAACGCGAGGAGCAGAATGCCCAACGGGATGCCTTCCTCACGACCATTACGTCACTAAGAGGCCAAGTCTCAGACGCAAAACTAACCAAGTTTGATGAACGAAAAGACGATGTGGAGCACTTTCTGGAGTCTTTCAAGAGGACGGCAAGAGCCAACAAGTGGCCGACAGATTCCTGGTCCGTCAGGGTCGGGCCATACCTCGCAGGAAAAGCACAGGCAGCTTACGCAACCGTCGATTCATCTGAACTGGGGAACTTTGCATTCCTGGAAGCTCGAATCTTGGAACGATACAATATCAACCAAGAATCTCACCGGCTAAAGTTCCGGAAGTCAAAGCCTGAAGAAGGCGAATCCGCTACCCAATTTTCCCACCGTCTACAAGACCTCCTTGGAAGATGGCTAGCTGATGCAGATGTGGACGAAGTCAAAGCAATCTGCCTCAAGGAGCAATTCTTAGACTCCCTACCTAGAGATGTGCAGCAACACCTAAGGACTGGGGAGTACAATGACCTTAATGAACTGGCAACTGCGGCGGACAAGTACGTGATGGCGAGGAGGCTAAGCCCAAATTTGCCGAACCAAAAGAAGTACAGCCCCTTCGAAAGCAAGAAAGATGACTCACCACGCAACGCCCAAGCAACTACCAAGCCTGAGGGAATAGAGAAACGCGCACCTAAACCATGCTTCAGGTGTGGCTTTCTGCCATGGTCCAAAGAGCACATCTGTCCCAAGAAAAAGACGGAGACAGCCGGATTAGCCAAAGCAGCGGCCACTCTGCCTTTTATCCTCAAAGGAGAAATCAACGGAGCGCCAGCTCGTGTCTGTTTAGACAGCGGTGCATCCTGCTCACTAATCCACCGGAAGTTTCTGCACGAAAACAACGTGCCAACATCAACAAAGTTCGTGAAATGTATCCACGGTGATATAAGCGAGCTACCCATGGTCGACCTTATCCTCGAATTAGAAGACGGCGCCCTCATATGCAGTCCGTTCGGAATCGTGGACAACCTGCCCGAAGACGTTCTACTCGGCGTGGACATTCCTATCTTTGACGAGATCATGAGCACCTTCTTGAAGAAACCCCCGAATACCACCTTATTTCCACGACCGAAGAGTAGCGAGCGGAAATCAACCTGCGGCACCAAAACGTCAGACGATACAGCCATCCCAGATACAGAGGACGGTCTTGACATCTTTGGTGGATGGGACGAATGTCTGTTCATAGGAAACGCAAAAGCAAGAAAAGGAAGACGTGCACGGAAGACCGATAAAAGGTCGTTCCAAAAACATACACCAGACGTCATCGAAGGTCAGGTAGATGCAGAAAAGTTCGCTACCTTACAGAGGGCCGATGCTTCTCTGGAAAAATACAGAGAAAAAGCAAGCAACTCACCTACGAAGTATACCATCAAGAATGGCATCTTGATGGAGAAATCCAATCCAAAAAACGGAATAAGCTGCGAGCTCTTAGTGGTTCCCACCCAACTGAGACGTCGCATCCTTGCTACAGCCCACGACATACCCATGGCAGGACATATGGGAATTCGGAGGACTGCAGCCCGCATCCGAGATCGATTTTCGTGGCCTGGACTTCAGAAGGACGTCAAGGAATACTGCAGATCGTGCAGTGCGTGTCAAATGACAGCACCAGTCCCCAAGAAGGAAAGAGCCCCCTTGATCAGCCTACCCACTGAGACAGTGCCATTCAGATTCATCGCCATGGACATGGTTGGGCCTCTGCCAAAATCAGTGGCAGGCAACCAGTATATCTTGGTTATCTGCGATTACGCCACAAGGTACCCGGAAGCTGTTCCTCTACGTTCCACAACAGCCCAAAAAATAGCAGAGGCGCTCGTTCAGATCATCAGCCGAGTCGGAATTCCCGAGAGAATTCTGACCGACAGGGGTACCAACTTCTTGTCAGCAGCATTGAAGAAACTCTACGAAGCCTTGCAAATCAAGGGTATACGCACGTCAGCATATCACCCGCAAACCGATGGCCTGGTGGAACGCTTCAACGGAACTATCATGTCGATATTACGAAAGTTTGCGTTGGAGGACCCAAGGAACTGGGATAAAATGCTCCCTTACTTGTTGTTCGCATACAGAGAGGTACCACAGGAATCAACTGGCTACTCACCGTTCGAGCTCTTGTATGGACACACACCACGAGGACCCCTGGACATCTGCAGAGAAGCATGGCTAGGAACCGTCGAGTCAGTGGCAAACGAAAACGTCGAGGAAATGCGGAACCGATTGACCCGATACAGATCCAAAGCATCGGAAAATGTAGCAGAAGCTGCACTGTCGCAAAAGAAACACTACGACCAGAAGTCTACTGTTCGTTCCTTCAACGCTGGAGACGAAGTGTTGATACTGTTGCCAGAGGGAGGTAACAAATTGGAGGTACACTGGCAAGGTCCGTTTAAAATAAAACGGGTGCTCGGCCCTGTCGATTATGAAGTCGAGACAGCCGGGACTCGTCTACGAAGCCAAACCTTTCATGTCAACCTTCTGAAGAAATTCACCAGAAGGGAAGTGATCGAAGAAGCCAATTATGTGGAAGCCATCGATGCTACAGGAAGCACAGATGACACAGAAGAGATCATGCACCCTCCCATTAAAAGTGCTGGGAATTCTGTCGTAAACTGTTCCCATCTACCAGAAGAAGTTGCGGCGAAGTACAAAGCGCTGCTGGAGAAGCACCGAAGAGTGTTCTCTGAAACTCCTGGCAAAGTGAAAGGAACGGTCCATGAAATCATCACCGAAGGTCGACCATACCGCGAAGCACCAAGACGCGTCCCCGAAGCTCACAAGAAGTCATTTACCGAGGAGGTAGCGGAGATGAAGAGGCTCGGCATCATACGCAGGTCAAAAAGCCCCTGGGCTGCAAACGTGGTCCTCGTCAAAAAGAAAGACGGAGCCGTGCGCCTTTGCCATGACTTCCGAGGGCTGAACAAAGTCACAAAGTTCGATGCATACCCCCTCCCTCACATCGAAGACTTGCTCTACAAAATTGCACCAAAAACGCGCATATCAACACTGGATGCGCGCAAAGGGTACTGGCAGATTCCTCTGGAACCAAAATCCTGTGAAAAGACGGCCTTCCATACTCCTGAAGGGCTCATGGAGCTAACCGTCATGGGATTCGGTCTGACTGGCGCAACTGCAACTTACCAAAGAATGATGGACGAACTACTGGAGGACTATAGAAGCTTCGGAGACTCGTTTGTGGACGACCTAGCTGTTCATTCGCAGGGAGACGACGAGCATCTAACGCACATGGACACCATCCTTACCACCATGGGGGAAAAAGGGATCACTGTGCACCCTGAGAAATGTCAATTAGCCCTTCCACGTGTTCAGCTCCTCGGCCACGTCGTGGGATCGGGACAGATTTCTCCGGACCCAGCAAAGATAAACGCCATAGCAGGAATCCAGCCACCGTCCACAAAGAAAGATGTACGGGCTTTCCTCGGCCTTTCTGGATACTACAGGAATTTCATACCCAACTACTCTCTAACGGCCATTCCTCTGTTCGACCTCACACGAAAAAATAGCCCGAACCTTGTCGATTGGACTCCAGAATGCCAAGCTGCGTTTGACTCCTTGAAGACAAGCCTGGCATCAAACCAAGTCCTCATAGCACCCGACTACAACAGGCAGTTCATCCTTCAAACCGACGCTTCAATCAAAGGAATTGGAGCCGTACTAAGTCAAAAGTTTGAAGACGGGGAGCATCCAGTGCGGTACCTATCCCGGAAGTACTCCGCACCAGAGAAGAACTACTCTGTCATTGAACAAGAATGCCTTGCCGTCAAATGGGCAGTCGACAAACTCAACCACATCTTGATGGGAAGAGAATTCGTGATCCAGACGGACCACAATCCACTGAAGTATCTGGAGACCATGAAAAACCCAAACGGGCGATTAACGCGGTGGTGGTTGTCACTCCAAGAGTACCGGTTCAGGATCGAACACAAACCTGGACGACTGAACGGAAACGCAGACGGCCTATCACGGGTCTTTTAGGTGTTTTTTCACCTAAACTTGTTGTGCTGTCAATCGATGACGCACCGCAATAACAATAAGTGTAAAATGTGCATCGCTGTCAAAATCACTGACGCGGTTGTACTCAATTAACCTTGTACTCTTTCCTTCCAGATGGACGACGTCTTAATCATTCATGTGGAGGACGACGAGACATACTCAACAGGGGATAGTGCTGTCAATAATGCTGACGCACTATCACAACTGCCGCCCGACCTGGATTCCAGCACCGGCCAACGGAACAAAGCTGATCGTCAAAGGCTCCGCAGGAAAAGGTTGCAAAGCAGAGGCTGCTCATATTCGTACCGACGAAAGGACGTGATCCGACCAACAACTCTTCAGCGACAAGAACGCGACGCCGCTGCTACTAAACGCCGGGAGAAGTCAGTTTCAGTCACCGAAGGCGTGCAACCAATGGGACTCTTCAAGCCAATATCGGCTGAGATTTTGATTCTCGACGAAACAAAGCCGTACAAATATTTTCCACCACCAATAGAAAAAACGGCGTGGCGATTACACAAATTTGAAGGCTACAAAAAGTGTCTCAGGACAAGACGACAGCCCTCCCGAACAACAAAAAGAATCCCCACTGAACAACAGCCAGGCAACCTACCGGATCCACGAACTTCTGGCATCACGGACCTCAGAAACCTTCTGGACATGCGTCCCACTTATCAAGGAAGGTGTGTCACGAAGCGTCCATCTCCTCACGACCGGACAGAGAAACTCAGGAAATTGCAAAGCTGATTCTGCCAACTTTGCACTTAAAAAGAAGATACAAAGTGTAATTAAAGTGTGAATTGATTTCGGTTCAAGTGCATTACTATTCATAAGTATTGAATTGGCAAGTGAAAAAGGTTTCGTGTCGATATCTTGAACATAGAAATTATGAAACATTAAAGAAGTGAAACGGGGTCGTTTTTTACAACGGCGCAACGTATTGCATAAAGTTATCATATTTTGTATTTCTTTTTATCGAATACTCTCTTCAATAAAACTTAAGTAATTATTACCTATGAAGACTAGATCTGAGGGATAAAGAATAGTATTGTACAGAAGGCTCAGAGCGTGTTCCACCCTCGTACCAATAGTAACTATTAGTTACTATTTCCGTTCTATCCTCACGAAAAGTTACTACGCTGACCGTTCCAACCTTGTCGGAATAGTAACTAGTTACTATTTGCTTACCATGCTCGGGAGCGTGGTAAGCGTACTAACTACGCATCTCTGTTACGTGATTGGTCGGATTCGCCCGTGGCATGATATCCCGCTGGAAAATAGAAAGATCGTTCCAGCCTTGACGGCAAAAAGCCAGAATTTGTGACGCCATGCGTAGTAACTATGGTAAGTAGGGTGGAACACGCTCTCAAAGACACGTTGGTAAAGTTCTCACTATTTATTACTGCTTCACTCTACGGATTAGTGGAGTACAAAAGATAAACGAATGCAACACAGAATATAGTTGACTAATCAAAATAATACACTAACAGCGTGTTCCACCCTTTTACAAATAGTAACTATTACGTACTATTTCCGTTCCAACCTCACCAAAAGTTACTACGCTGACCGTTCCAACCTTCTCGAAATAGTACTATTTGCTTACCACGCTCGGGAGCGTAGTAACTACGGATCTCTTTAACGCGATTGGTCAATTCGACCGTGGCATGATATTCTGCTGGAAAAATCGTTCCAGCCTTGACGGCAAAAAGCCAGAATTCGTGACGTCATGCGTAGTAACTAAGGTAAGTAGGATGGAACACGCTCTAAGTCGAGTCCTGACTTTGGCGTGGCCATTCTACCATATAAATTTCGTGGCTAGGAAAAAATATACGTTTGTTATAGCCTACTTTACAACCTTTTTTTTACCGCGTTACAATGGATTGATTAATTGATTCATATGAGACGCTAAAAGGGACCCTGACAGTGGCATAGACATTCTACGATATAAACTTCTGACTAAGGGATGAAGCTTTCCTCTTTGTTGATTGCGTTGTTATACTTTACGACCCATCACCTTGTCCGGATTTCGGGCCAAGTTTTTCCCTCCTGTAACAGCGTTTAAAATAAGTCACAATATTTCTGTCAATGACACTTGCTGACAAACTGGTTTTTCCAAGCCTCAACGGAAGATAGCTCTTGTGAGTTATGAAGTAATCCCATGAACGAGCTAAGGAGACGACAGTCTGATAAGCCTTTATGAGAGGTGAGTTCAGACTGTTTTCTGTGCACGGACCTTGTCTTAACAAATTGGGGGGAGGTGGGTTTTGAAACGCCCGAATATATGCGGTGGAAGGCGTGACTGATCCGCCACTGAGATTGTACGGGAACAAAAGCAAATTGTTTGACGTAGGATTCAAGCAGTAAAAAATCTGAATGTGTGTGCAACTATGGAAACATGGTGGGTGTGACCGGCGATAGCGTCGTCTTTGCGATTGTTCGGTAAAAAGATTCTTACTCGTAGACACGAAGGGCTGGTATGATTATGTGACAGTAAGTTTGCTTTTCTTTCTGTCGAAGCTTTTTTCTAGTTGTTTGTATTCTGAAGTGTGCAAATGAGGCCCTTGTGTGGCTTGACGGGGTGTTATTTCGCGAAAACCTGGGGTGTGGGGGGGGGGGAGTCTTTCCGGGTCATTTTCTCAGTTAAGAAAGGCCAGGGGGTGGTGAGAGATCTTATTAAGGTTCCACTTTTCGCAATTGCCTGTCATAATTGTGTCAAATCACTTTGTTTCTTGCTGCTTTTAGCCTTTGCCTTAGCTTTAGCCTTCATTGGAAAACAATAGGTAGCCCCCCCCCCCCCCCAATGAGGCCTCTGCGTGGCCGTGAATGTGTCTAGGTTACTTCGGCCGCTTCTGTCCAGAATCGAGCGGAACTTCTTAAATGCGTGATTAGTTTGGAAGTCTGAGGCAGCTTATTTCGCGCAGGTAGCACAGCATGACCTGCAAAAAAAAACCACCCACGAACAATACAAACAAAATACAAACTAACAAACAAAAAATATGAAAAGAACATAAATAAAGTACTGTCAAAGTGTTTAATGGGACCAATGACTTTGAGTATTTTTCTGAATCTCACTTTATATATATAAATCTCACTTTCATCAAGTTTTGTCAAATTTGTGAGACAGAAGTTTGGCACTTAGTGATGTAACTGGATATCAGTTTTTATTTTGGGATGACTTCGAAAAGCGCAATTTCTGCAACTGTCGTTTTTGCAGAGCAACCGTATATCAGATACCACGATAACTGCAAAAACGACTAATTGCAGATCCAGTTACAGTTGTAACAGATACCGTGGCATCTGCAAAAACGCAACTGTTGTAAACCAGGTTTAAAAACAAATGGTCCTGTTATGCTAAAATTGTTTTTAAATGTTGTATGTACAATGGCTCTAGAAGCCGTAGTCGAAGTTAAATAAATAAATAAAATCCATTTTAGTACTTTACTATAGCTGCTGTTGCAAGTATAAGTTAGTTCGACTGTTATCGTTTTCGTATCAAACGTAGTTCGTGAAACGACGTTTATCGAACGTGCCAAAGAAAACACTAATATGAAAATATTTAAACGACGTTCTTCCTACCGACAACGACGAACGACGAAAACGAACGCGGCTAGTATTTCCATGACGAACGCTCAGAAGTGTGTGGCACAGAATTAAACCTCGTCTTTACACTGTAAAAAGTTTCTCCGAGTAAGGATTAAAGTTAACTGCAGTATTTGCGACAGGGATTAATCTCATCTCTACTGGGATAAGATTAATCCGAATTAGAGATAATATTATCTCAGTAGAGACAAGATTAATCCCAGTAGTAAATACTGCAAGATTTTTTTGTACCGTGTAGTCAGTTTGGGCTGAAGGGATATCTCTTGACTTTGGACATTTAACCACAAGGCAGTGCGAAGGTAGCAGTGCCTAGTAGCGTACAATGAAATTTATTATGGCGTTTCACGTTTTCTTTATTCTATCATAGAACACAACCCTTCATTTAATTGGAATTCAATTAGGAAAACGCGAGGTTTGCTGTCCCCGGTAGCCCTCTCTGACCATCTAAAAATTGTCGAAAAAAGCAAAACCAACTTCTCCATGCTATGTAACACAAACCGAGGCGCAAGCAATTACCATCCAGGATATACACACTGGCATAAATTGCCGGGAACTAATGGGTCGCGGTTTAATAGTGATTACAGGAAAAACCTTATTACCACATGTGTAATGTGGAACCATACAAGCCACTCTTCTGTATACCGCTTACCGGGTATATGAGTGTCTACGTTTTTCTTTTATGTTGAAGAACGTAATTTTTCAACGGTTATGAACATAAGAGTTATGCATTCTTGCGATAAACTAGGCCTAAGCGTGTCTTAAAAGACTACGCCCAATCTCAGTTCTTCGGGTCCTTGGAGGAAGAAGAAACATCTTAAATTGCAGCTTGGAGCAATTGAAGTATTTTTCATCCTGTAGTATTGATCAGCAGTTCTTCGTAAATTGCAATTCTTGGCATATGTTCTCTACGGACAGACGATCAGGTTTATCTGGCCCGATTTTTGTTTTCCCTTTCATGATGAAGTTGAAAAAGTATTCCGTATGGAATTGATGATGGTGCCGAAGATTTTTCCAGGAATTCCAGCTCGCGAACCCCTGACGTCTGCCAGAGTTTTCGTTGGTCAACTTTGTGATGAAAGTGCAGAAAATCTATCTGTGAAAACCTGATCGTATGTCCGCTGCGTTATGTGAACATGGTGACGGCGCGGGAATTTCAAACTGTTTGACACGTTGAAACAATACTGTCGACGCATGGCGTTACGTTTAGTCACGACTCACAATCTCGTTTGTACTGACCCAGAAACTCGTATGCACACTTATTATCGGTAACGAGACAGGGTTTAAAGCGGGATTACGAGATGCAAAAATTGAAATAATTAGTTCCATTAAGTCGGAGCTCTTGCATTAAAAAGCTGAGCGTTTGCCAGTGTGTTATTTGAATATTAAGAGACGAAATTATTCACCTCTGAGGATGCTTATGGCGTTGGGAATGGCTGCAGTTGTTATTTTAAAAGGACTGTCAGTGTACGTATCCCATGCTGACTGCGAATCAGTTTGATGGTGTTAAAAAGAAAAGTTAGTCTCCTCAATTTTTGAGGGATAGAAATAAATAAATATTGCCTGTTGTTTTGCCTCCCAGCCTGCTACCTACTCCAGTTGCTGCAAATATCACGCCGTATCAGATAGCATCGTAAGCTTTAGGACAAGCTGCTGTAGCTACCTGGGCACAGAAAGTGCACAATAGATGGGGTCAGACGGGTCAATCGACCGTTTATAAAAAAGCTTTTGGAAGTGGGCCACCAGTCGATTGTTCGACTGAAATACCGTAACGGATGATATTGTGTTTTGGCCCAGATATTTTCCGTTATTAACTTGTGCGACGTCTTGAGCTGTTCTATGTCGGAAAGGTTAGTAACAGTTAGTGGTGACCTGTGATTGATCTTGGAACTTGAAGTTCTGGGTCTTTCTTCTTCTAAATTTCGTACTTGCTTTTCTAGCCACCCTCACGTGAATGCCCTCTTAAATAGGCTGCTTTACTTGTTAAAATGAGGTTCGGAAAGAAAATTGTACTCCGCGTTTTTACACCTGCAGGCAGAAGTTTCAACAGGTAACACAAGGATGCGCGGTTTCTACAGACAACACTTGGGATGTAATTTGTTTTCAAGACAAATCTTATGCATAACAAGCATTGCCAGGATGAGCTGAAAAAACACCAAATGCTGAATTTTCCGATGTCATGACGACAAACAAAAAAGTCAGAGATGCTTTTTTTGCGGTTTTTCGGCTCTTCTTGGCAATGCTTTTCATGCATAGCGTTTGTCGCGACAACAGATTACATCCGAAGTGTTTTCTGTTGAAACCGCGCATCCTTGTGCTATTTGTTATGAAACTTCTGACAGTGTGGTAGTTACAGGGGAAGACAAAATTATCAGTAAACCGTAAGAAGAATGTGTACAGGGGCTTAATTCACCGCTAAAATTTAATAAATATACGCAATACTAAACAAAATCACAGAACAAATATTAAACCCTATGCTGGAAGTTTTGTAGAGGGGACTAGGTACCACTTCAGTAGGCTACACTAATAAAACAAAATAATTATATGCTTCTGCTCAGGAGACCCCACCAGGCCCCACCCCGCGGACACTTGTCCCTGTGTAGGTGAGAATATAATAACGTCAGCGATTGAAATTAGGCCCGAAAATCAAAGGTACCGTAGCTTCCTTTTCCGGTGTCACGTTTTATCGGGGTTTGGACGCGGTGGCGGGAACCGATGTATACGGCTTCTCTGCAGCAGGTGTTCTTTGATTTCTGACTCAAGGTCGGATTTCTGGTGAAGTTCGGAACTTCCTGATGTGCTAGGAGGATGAAACTTGGCGAGCATGCAAGGGACCCAAACAGACTGAGTTGAGAATAGTCGTTTCCCCGATCCGACCTTCGTGGGGGGAGTGGAGGGATGTTGAATCCGGAATCTTGTAGCATGCATAACTTTTCAACGGGGGATCGGGTTTGAATGTGGAAAGAGCCATCGTCTCAATTCCTTGTCAAGTCCGGATCGGATCAGATACTTGTGTGTGGGGGGGGGGGGGACCGGAAAACGTGTGAAATGCTCAGAGTCGAGAGCTTGAATGGAACTTGGTTGAGAGAACAAGCATTAGGTTTAGATACGTAATTGTCGTAGCCAGATAGTATCAGGGCTCTGTGGGGGAGTTGGAGGGGGTTTCCCGGATCGTGAGTAATAATAGTTCCCGATATGATAAGGACGATGAAACTTTGCGGCCATATTAGTGACCCGAACAAATTGACTGAAGAACCCCACACAAAATCCTAGGAAAACTTCGGTTCCTGGACTCGACCATTCTTGGGGGAGTGAGAGAAGGGGAATACGGAAATTGACTTCCGTAAGTTGCGAACGGATAGTCCGATTCGAGTGAAACTTAATGGGCGATAACAATTGATGAGTGAGACGTACAAAACATCCGTTCGGACCACATGCGGCCACGGTTGGGGGAGCTTGGGGGGGGGGGGTCCGGAAACTTTTGACATGTACAGAAACCAAACGGATGCACCGAGTGGGATGCAAGTTGTACAGTACCGAGTTTACGCGGCCTAGATTTATTATTTGGCGTCAGACCGGATCCGGTCACTGTTGGGGGGGGGGGCAAATGTTTGCAGATAGGCTATGCTCCAGTTTCTGTCAAACTTGATGGACAGGAAGAGGAGATGTCAAAGATGCGACTTTATGTTTTAGTCGTATTCGGCCACAGTAGGGGGAGCTGGAGGGGGAGTCCCGCAAATTTCGTGGCTTGTATAGTGGTCAACCGAGTGCAATGAACTTTGTACGTAGAGAGAGAATATGCCGTAGTTGACATATTTTAGGGTCTGAACAGGATCTGACCACGGTGGGGGGGGGGGGGGGGGGAGTGCCGGAATTTTTGAAAATGTTATAGCCTAATTTGAGTAAAACTTGATAGGTCGTAAGACAAGATGTTTTAGATGATCCATTCACGAGTCCGAACCACATTCGGCCGCGGTAGGGGGAGTTATAGGGAGGTATCGGAAATCGTGTGGCATGTCTAGGTATCAAACGAATGGATTTATTGAGCTGAAACTTCGAAGTTAGAACAATTATTTCCGCCAGATTGCAAATGCTCAGACTTGAGTGAAACTTCATATCCTATTACTAGGTCCGAACCGCATTTTTGGATGGCACCGCCTAGTCGTAATAAGTGCCATATGGGCTCGTGGCTCTTGTTAATTTCATAAGGGAAAAGAAAGGCCATGAATTGTATACACGATGGGTGTCAGTAAACTCCCTTGTTTTTGTTTTTTTTTGTTTATGTTGTTTAATGGAGCTTCCAGAATTTCTTCTCTATGCTCCAGAATCCTTATTCTTGGCTTTGTCTCCAACCTGGAACTGGAAATGCAACATTCTTGACTAATTTACCCTGACCCTCTCGCCATCACCCAACCGTCACAATACTACTCTACTACATAGAAACAGTCTACTACACATAAACAGTCAATTAATCAAATACCCTGTCATACTTTAATATCAATTTCAATATAAAACACTATTAATAGTCACAAACTTTCAAAAAGTGCATAAAACCAAAAACAATGAAACCAACAAAAATAAACATCGCTAAACATAAAACACTATTAATAGTCATAAACTTTAAAAAAGTGTATAAAACCAAAACCAATTAAACCAACAAAAATAAGAATCGCTCTTCCTATGTAATGAAGGACGTCCTATCGTCATTGGGAAATCCTTCAACGTAGTGGCAAACTTTACTTTCAAACATATTAACAACAGAAACTACTATAAACTTTTATCGTAAATATAAACAAAAATGAAATAAACATTTTATAAATAACTTCTTTCCTCAACAAAACTATTACAACCTATTTTCATTCACAACCATATATGAAAAGATGTTGTAACATAACCCAACAAACAAAAACTTTAATAACTAAAAACCTACCTCAAAGTCCCTTGTTACTACGCCGCGGAAGTTTGCCGGATTCCGTTGAAGACCAAACTGGCGAGAAAACAATCGGAGGAAAAAATAAGTGTCTTCTCTCACCTTCATCCAAGTAACTTGATTAAGAAATACGTCGCGAGCCGAATTTATTTTGGGGGGGGGGGGGGGGTTGCCTGTGGGTCAGGAAAAAAAGTACAGAAAAGACATAGATCAGAGGGAAAAGCCTATAAAAATGATGATTTTCCATGTTTGGGGGGGGGGTCAACCCCCTAACCCACCCCTGGATACGGCCTTGGTCGCAAGTGTCACGTTTTCGTCCGGTTGAATGAGATTCAGGTTTGCGAGAAAACCAAGCTCAGAGCCATGGCCATATTCCAGGGGGGGGGGGGGTCACCCCCTCCTCTAAAACATAGACAAATAATAGTGTTTTTATATAGGCTTGACCTTTGATCTTATCCTTTTTTGCTGTTTGGCGTTTGTTAGGTTTGTTTAGGTCATACTCGGTTATACTCGATACTTGAATTTTGTGCGGTATTTTCTACCCCAAACGACACTACACTGTTTTTTACACGTGTCGTTCTTCGCTACGTATCGTGAATCCCGGCTATTCTTTCGGAGAAGCGCAATGGTCAGAAAGACCGGTCATGTAGATTTTACCCTGTTTTTCTCGAAGTCAAGGAGCCTGGAGAAAGGCCTAAAGCAGCCAGAGTCGTGCATAATTTGTTAAAAGACGAGTTAGTTGTCAGTTATTTCAGTATGCTGGGACATACACAGTAAGTAGTGCGAAGTGTCCTTTGAGGTTCTCGAAACTTTTAATGTCGGATCTGTTAGGTAGAATTAATTAAAATAAAGATCCACCCCACTATCAGGCAAAAAATGTTGCCGTCCATTTCGAGAATTTTGACGGAAAATAGCCTTTCTTCTTCAGATTTTTCTACATACATACTGTATACATACCTTTTCTTATTCAGTACGTAGTAGAATTTAATATTTTCGTCTTTAAGGACAAACTGCAATATGTTATTGCATCATTTGTATATCCCCATTTGCTGATTTATTCCTATGATACGTAGCATTGCACCTGGGCTTTTAGCATACCTCCGACACGTGCCATTTGGTCTACTTACCGACCGGAAAGCCATACTTGGATGACTTTCAGAAAGGGAGTCACCGTAATCTTCCGTTTCAGGTTTCAGTCCCAGCCGGGGAGGATGCGCTATTTTGGTGCAAGATCTTCAGCCTTCCGAGATTGGAGAAGCGGAACCACGTTGTTGGGGTAAGTTAATCCCTCTCATTACCCAAACCCTTATTATCTCTTCACTTCTCCTTGGGGTTTTCTTCAGTGCTTTATCAAGGTAATTTAAAAAACACGGTCTATTTAAGTAAGGAAACCACGGTCTTAAGTTAGAAAGAAGGACTTTCGAACTAAAAACTGCCGCCTTTCTGGAAGGATCTCAGAGTTATGGCTGCGGTTTTGGCTTAGGCATTCTCTCAGAGTATTTAGTTGTTGCTTTTTTTGAATAGGTTAATTTAAATTCCAGGGTCTGTTTAAAAGTAAGACGGAATGCTGAATCATAGATAAGGTGCCATAAATGTTCTTTGCCTTAAATTTGCCATATTCCAGGCCAGGGCTTCCAAGCGGACTAGTTTCTGTAAGTCGTTTTTCATTAATCACCACCTGTTCACAGACATAGTAAAATAGGTATTCGTAGATAATCTGCAGTCTGCTTCCCAAGCAATGGAGGTTTTGCATCGTCTTTGGACTAGAAAGTGAAAGCTATTATCTTCTGCGCAGTACCTTATGAATTCATATTGTACCATCTCTCTGTCACAAGTGTTGGTAATAAGACAAAGGAGATTTTCAGAGAATAGTAGATTTGGAGCGGTGAACTGGAATAAGACGAATGAAACTGTCGGTGAACTGTCAGAAGTTTCATAAGAGATAACACAAGGATGCGCGGTCTCAACAGATAATTCGTAACAGATAACACTTCGGATGTATCTGTTGCGTTTCAAGTTTTTTTGCAAAATAAGCCTTAGAAAGAACCGAAAAACCGCCAAAAGTTCTTCTCTCTCAAAAAGTCCGCTCTTCCTAATAAAGCTTGTTATGCATAACATTTCATGCATAACGTTTTCAATCACAACAGATAACATCCCAAGTGTTATCTTTTACGCATTATTGAAATCGTGCATCCTTGTGTTATCTGTTATGAAACTTCTGACAGTGTGGTAAGTTATGTGCCTGCCATGGCTGCAACGGGTAACGGGGAGTCGGGGTTCGATTCCGGTTCCAGAGAGGGAGCTTGAGAAACGGTTACATAAAAGGAAGGGAGCAAGCGCGCAATAATCCCAAAATTTGAGGCCCTGTGATTGGAATGATTACACGTTGTAAGCAGTAAGGATGAAAGAATGAATTTATTCCAATAAAACCCAAGGGCCATGGCGGGAAACATAACACAGTAACAACAAACAAAATGTCATACACTCCAAAAACAAACCAAAAATCAACTTCTATAAAAATATTTCACGGTGGGTCATAGCTTGCTTCAGGAATCTACCCAGCTTTCGGGGCTCACCAAAACACTTACCTCCCATACTTGAAACCAAATCCCTTTCCTCCCAAGCCTCCCGACCAAACACTTCCTTTTTTAATTCTTTCAACTCCTCACAATAACATATCAAATGTACCGCATCCTCTCCTTCAATACCACTCATTGGACAAAAGTGAGGTGCTCCTGTGTCTTGTAGTGAATCATTTCTTCTTTGGCTAATAGTCTTTGCCTAAATCTTCACGTGAAGTAATAATTATAATGATTTAAAGCAAGAGAAAAGGCTTTCGCCTCTAAATAACTCCAAGAGTTATAAACCTCATCAACAATGCACTTGAAAATATTGATCGATTCAGCATTAACCGCACCTTGGGTAAGGCTGTTCCGAAGATCAACAATTCTGTTGCCAAACCCCACTTAAAAACGTCCTTTTGGAATCTTGATTTTGCAAGCTTGTAAGCGTGCCTCCGTTGATCACAGTTAATGCTGAATCCTACATCAGTCACTTCAGAGTACATCCCTTGAATGTATGTCTTATTTTATCATTCAGCTAATATGGGCGGTCTTACGTTCATTACGTCTTTCAGACCTTTATAATCGTACGGACGATTATTGAGGAAATGTTAGCCATGCTGACATCCCATGTAATCCATTTTCATTCCTTGAAAGAAGTAACTAATTTCGGCTGTTTCTTGGTCGAGCTAAGGCCTAGAATTAGGCGTGGCACGGAAGTTGTAACGTGGAGGCTAACGAGTTGCCTTGTTACTTAAAACTATCCGTTGGCTGAGTGCCGACTCAAACCCTGTGCAGGTCTTTAGGGATACGAAGCCCCCTCCCCTCCCCACACACACATAAATTATCTCATAATGCGTTCGAGTTACCAACCAATAATTTTTGGTAAATATATGAAAATGACTTTTCGTGTCATTGACAAAACTTGGACTTTGTTAGTTAGCTTGTATAGTGAGATTAATATGCTAAGTTTACACCGGCAATAGCTCTTTTCTTTTTCCGGATTATTCAGTCGATCAGTCAATCTTCGTTTTGCCAAACTCTATCAGTGGTTTGGCGTAACTTATTCTTTGTTTCGTCCTTCATAATTCATCATCGTCTGACTAAACATTTGAACTGGGTATGTAACGACATAAGCTAACAAGATTCGACTGCATTTTCTAAGCTAAATATTCTTTGAGCCCAAGCTGACTTTGAAACATTTATTCAAACAATGTTTACAACGGATACGTCAGCTACCATTCTTCATCAGCGATATTTCGGCCCTTCTTGGCAAGGGTCCTCGTCAGGCTGTCAATGTTACAGCCTGCTAGTAAGTAACGCTCCTTGCTAGCGGGTCCCATGTGTGCAAAGTAAGTCCCAAATGGAAGGAGCAGACACTCCTTGCTAGCGGGTTCCATGTGTGCAAAGTAAGTCCCAAATGGAAGGGCTCCTTGCTAGCGGGTTCCATGTGTGCAAAGTAAGTCCCTCTGGTTCAACTTCGGGGAAGGAAACAAACCTGTAATGAAAACCTGTAATACAGGTTCGTTTCCTTCCCCGAAGTTGAACCAGAGGATTGACAGCCTGACGAGGACCCTTGCCAAGAAGGGCAGAAATATCGCTGATGAAGAATCGTAGCTGATGTATCCGTTGTAAACATTGTCTGAATAAAATTTTTCTAAGCTATACAATGTTTAATTTCTACAAATCCTGGCAAGAGGCCGACCGGACTCGAACATCAGCTGGAACGATCGTGTTCGTCCGATCAAATTCGCCGGATATTAAAAAAAAAAAAAAAAAAATACGTGAAGATACAAGGAACTTTGACATCGACAGTTAATCCCAAATAAGTGTAATTATATTTAGAAGTCTAGTACCCCAGGGTTGACGACAATTTAATTTGATAGAGAAGAGTATCCTTCCAGGGTCACCGAGAACCAGGGTGTACGAGTTACTTCAGGATACTTTTGTTACTCAGGGTTATTTTGGGTTACTTTTGGTTACATTGGGTTACTTTGGGGTACATGGCATTGGGTTACATTGGGTTACTTTGAGATAATTTTGGGTTACTTTCCAGGGTGACCAACCCTGGGTATCCTTTAGATGGAAACATCATAAGTAGGCTAGTGGACTGGTATTTATTTGGGAGATCTTCATATATCCACTCAAGACTCGCTACACGAACTTCTCCGCGCGTACTTCTGATAAAATAAAATAAATCATCAAAATATAAGGTGACCTTTTCTTCTTCGCGAACATTTTATGAGCCTTGCTGTTCTGTTGCATTTTGACAATGACAGGAGGAAATCTCAGCCAGAACTTGTTGAAAGAGAGAATCGCGTCATGCGTTGCTGTTGTGTCGTCGACCTTGTCAAGGGTCTCGTGAAGCCGTCAGCCCGGGTGCAAACGCGCGCAGACAAGTCCGGCACTTCCTGTGAAGGGAATCTCAGAGATATGAATGAATGAATGTTTTATACCCCACCAAAATGGATAAAAACAAATACATTACTAACTCCAAACTTTGATCCATCGGACCGACTAATATGTGGACGAAAATGAAGACCAAAATAAAAAATAGATGAGAAACTGCCGAAAATACCGAAATCCGTTGAAAATATCCCTCGAAATATCCAGAAACTAAAATAAAAGAAAGAAAATATATAAAATAACAGACAGTAAATATCCCTTCAGCCTAAGCTGACTGAGAATCACATACGATAGTGCAAAACGGATACTTCAGCTGAAATGTATTTCAGCTATATTTCGGCCCTTCTTGGCAAGGATCCTCTTCAGGCTCAAGACAGCTGAAGTTAGAAAAACGAACTTGTGTAGAAAAAAACGAACTTTTCCCCACATGTGTCTTTCCAACTTGAGCGGATTTGAGCCTGAAGAGGATCCTTGCCAGGAAGGGCCGAAATATAGCTCTAATAAAATTCAGCCGACGTATCTGTTTTGTACTATCAAATATATTCAAACAATGTTTACAACGGATATACGTCAGCTACGATTCTTCCCCAGCGATATTTCGTCAGGCTGTCTATCTTCTGGGTCAACGTCGGGGAAGGAAACAAACCTGTAAAAGGAAGGAAACAAACCTGTTAGATTACAGGTTTGGTTACTTCCCCGACGTTGACCTAGAAGATAGACAGCCTGACGAGGACTCTTGCCGAGAAGGGCCGAAATATCGCTGGTGAAGAATTAGCTGACGTATATCCGTTGTAGACATTGTTTGAATATATGTTTCATAGTCAGCTTTGGCTCAAAGAATATTTACTATCCAATATAATAATAGATAATAATTAGGACTGGAAAGTATGTCTCGGGACTTGCAACTTCCGTTTAAACTTCTGATGCTTCTCACATTTGGTCCGGAGAAAGCCGCCTGTCGGATTACCGAGGAAGCTAACGACTGCAATGCCGTCGATATCGAATTGTCGTCAATAGAACTCCGTTGGTGCATGCGCACTACGCTGAGAAAACATAGTAACTTGCTTCACGCATGTGTTGTTGTCACGCTGCTGGCCATTTCAGTCTTATGAAGACTTTTGGCCACGAGTTGTCTACTCCCGATTTGCGGATACAGCAAGTAAGCTACACGAGGTGCCACGTTTTAAAATATAAAATTTGCATATTTAAAGACGAATCGCCTAATTTATGATCGGCACCGTTTCCGTCACCGCTGATTTCAGCCTGTGACAGGTTGGTGCCGTAGAAGGGTGCACATCATGTGGCGGGAACTGGGCAACCCCTCGACAGAACGCGGACCCTCGTGGACAAATCTTGCGCCGTGTAGCAAAAAGAAAATCGCGTCATTTCATTTGAAACCGCATGTCGAGTTTTTGCCCGTCTCCTAGCAAAAAGTATTCGCATTCTGTGGCCACTTCGCTTAACGCTGTCTGTTCGAGAAGCTTCTACAGTCTTTTCTTTTAATGTCAGATTTGAAGAGGATGTCACTAGGAAATAAGGTACCTTTTTATGTTGGATAGAAAAAGGCATTCTTCAAAGATGACAGAAGTTTGTCGGAAGTACTTTTTTCTTGCGATGAATGTAATATCTAGAGCACATCCGACATGCATAGATCAAAGGTTTCCAGGAACTAAGCGAGGTAAAACTTTTGAGGTGGAATGAGTAAATTCGCTAATAGGAACTCTGAAACTAGAATTTCTTTTTGGATTAAATTTTGGGCCTAGGAGTTTCGCTATGGTGGATTTCAGCTGTCTAAACAGTATGAATTATTAGTAGACCAAAGACGCTTGTTAAAGTAGGGACTTGTAAAATGAATATTAACCCACTGACTAGCTCAAAATGTAGCTGAACCGGTGGGTTCCAGAGTCTTGACCGACGTTCGCGTATTCAAAATTTCCTAGCTTCCGAGTTCTTGTCTTGCACTATCCAGTTCGTTCATGACTGTCATTTCACGTTTTTTGTTTTTCGTTACCAAGTTTCTTCGATTTCGTTCGCTTTTTGTTTATTCTCTAGTTGTCAGCATAATGTTCTTTCTCCTAGGTCACAGCCTCCGTGCACACTTGTTATTTCTTCGCTTTTTGGCATTGTTAACCTTCTTCGCTCTGTCCTTAGTTTAGTTTGGTTCATTTTCGCCGTATAGTGGTTTTTGTTTCGCGTCCGTCACGTTCGCTCTTTTCTCTCAATTGCCGACAACGAAAGTGTTGTTCTTAGAACTTGTTGCACGAGGAAGGATGCGAGAGCGGATTTTTTTTTAATCAGGTTTGAAACAAAAAAAGTTATCTTCTTTTCACCTTCTTCTGTAAAATGGAGCACAGTCACCCGTTTTTGCGAGAAGAAACCAGATTATACTGCGATCCTGATATGATTCTTTATCTTTCTTAACTTTATTTCCTTCCAGAATACCTTTTGTCGGAAATGGAAATTTCTTTCCTTGGCTAATTTTTCTCGCTGCTGTTTTTATGAGTAACATTCATTTGCCCTTTCACGACTGTAATTTGGGAGAAGCCTTGTTTTCACATTTTAAATCATGCTTGACCAACCATGAATAAATTATGGCTTAGGGAGCAAGAATGAGTATTTCCGATTTTCTCGCCTCTAAAATACTCGTCTAGGTTGTTATTTCTTAAGAACGAAGTTTTCCGGGGAACTAAGGAAAATCATTGAAAAGGAAAATTAATTCCAGTTTAATCGCTTGCTTCTAATTAAGGAATACTCAGACTATATAAAAGACGACGAGGGGCGTTTATTCTTGGAACAGGGATCTTGAATATTTCTGCAATGGAAGGGAGTGCACGTGGGACCTGAGAAATACGTTGGAAAATGTGCAACGAGTGCGATGCTCAATTGGAAAGGGGGAAATTCGCGACTGCAAAATAAACCTTGGACCTAGCAGACATAGCAATGAAGTAGCCTGGTCATTGCGACTCTCCAGACTAGTCTGAAATAATGCAATCATTGACCGGTCAGGGGCCACTTTCGGACTGTCGGCAGACCCCAGTTCTCAAAGGGATGATCTCCTAGGATTCTTATCACTTTTGCTAATGACCAGGGGCAAAGATTAGCCGAAGGGTTCAGCACCTCGTTTTCTGATTGAAAAAATAGTAAAGATATACCGTGCTCCGCGGCTGCTTTCCGGAAATTTCAACTGGGGTTCTCGACACTTAGAACGGCAAGATTTAGAATCTTTGGACCGCTCATTCCTATAAAGAGCCGGGGGGTGGCGATAGGTAAAATGTTTGTGAAATTTTCCCAACATTTGCTCAAGCCTGACACAGATTGCAGTATTTTTTGACGGGTTCACAGAGGTTCGCATCCCCTTAATTTGCAATATGCCAACGAACCTGAACTTTTGTGCTGTTCGCGCCACATTTGGACTATGTAGCTTTTCGCAATG